>UZAN01042028.1:9913-35567 GCA_900618425.1 Echinostoma caproni
AAATGTTCTCATAGAAAATGTGGAAAACGGTGTTTACGAAAAAATTCTTTTTCGATACATCGCATCAGGCGGTGACATATATGACGTGATCGTGGAATAGATAATTGATTGACTGATTACGGCTCATTTTATAACGATGACAGAAGCGAACGAGTGAATGTGCTAAGGCTAGCGGTAATCGATGCTAGAGTCGTGGAGGGGGTCAGAATACAAAAGTAAAACTTGGAGAGATGGGCTGATTAAAATGTTGGTGGAGGTTGTAAGCTCAGGCGAGGATAAGAGATGAAGTTACGTGAGATATACTAGAAACTATGTCAGGGATGGCATGTGAAATAATCGGGAAGGCACCACCGCGATAAATAACACTCAAATCCCTCAAGACTTTGGTCTTAATTAAGTTCCACACATGTAAGATGTGATTCAGCATTAGTGTTTATGGTGACATCCTCAGTAGCTTTACCTCAAAATATTAACTTTCAACGGTCTTATAATTCAGACAATTGCGTCTTCACACGTCAATGGACAAACAACACGTGTTTTATATCGCACCCGCATAAGTCTCCTCCTTTACTGTTAAGATTAAAGCGGTCGTGGTTGCAAGCATCTCGATGACTACTCAACCAACAAGTATTACTGCAGTGGGATATGCATGGTCCAGGGATTCTAGCATCCCCCCCCACACACACACACTCTACCTGTACAACTCACTTTGTTGCCCGGTTCACCTTTTATCTTTAACCATGGCCATAATGAGCGTGGTAAGCTTTGGCGATGGAGCTATCATCAATGTCCCAGCAACTACGATCAGCCTTAGCGCGCACGAAAAACAGCATCACCCTTCGCGCTTATCGAGTTGGGTCCACCTTAGCCGTCTCGCTTAAATCGCCATCGTTATAATTAGCCAACCATATATCTGTTCTATGATCACCCTATGCATATCACCGGCTGATGTGAAATATCGAAAAGAGGCTACTTCTTTTCCCATCAGGCCCATAGCCAAAACCCACAATTTTTTAGGTACGATCCGTAGTAGTTTATCCCCAACTCACAAACTTGAGTTATGCCGCTGTAGGTGAATCAGATGAAACATATTGGAATATTTTGAGGTCAACGAATGTTGAAACATTTTATTTTCAACAAATGTTGATGTTGCAAAGTTTGGTTAGGAATAAGGTATGGCGTTCCATGCTTTGCCACGTGTTGATTGGAGGAGGTTTCAACGATGTGCCACCGTCGTCAAACCATTTGGCACATCTCGTTTGGTTTTGGTGATCACATATAAAATGTGCTACTCATGTATAAATCTAAAATGTAACAAACGGTATATTGCTATGCATTCACAAGCCGTGCCATGAATCAGGAAGTTAAATAATAAAAAGCACTACTTCGTACCGTATCCCCACTTCGAGTGAATTCCGTTTTTGACAGGTGAATACATGGAAGGTTCGAGGATAATAAACATAGCCCACAAAAGACACTTTTTTATCACACCTTTTCCCACCAAGGTCAAACTAAAACCCCTAATTCTTAAGCCCCGACCGACGTGATTGTATTAAACATTGCAGCGTTAATAAATTGATGGTATTAATGGGAGTGTGTTTTGGAAATGGTGTTTATTATCCTCAGCCTGTTTATGTATGCACTCCTCACTATAAGAGGAGATACAGAATATGGAGGCATCCACTTTTTATGTGACATCCCATTTTGACTTATTTCATGGCGTGTAAATGTAAAGATATCAACTTATAGGAGTGGCGCATTTTAACCTTCTCTAATCAATATGTGGTACGGCATTTGATACCATTACCATAGTCAACCGCGAAGCCAAAGAACGCCACACCCTATTTCTTGGTCAAAATTTGTGGGAAATAATGCTTCAACATTCATCGACCCCAAAATATTCCGATACTTTTTGTTCTGACTCGCCTACAGTGGCATGATTAAGGTCGTGGCTAAAGCGTTGGGGGATTTTGGCTAAATTTCGATGGAAAAAAGTTGTGGTATTCGGAGTAGGAATCGAAATCGAATAGCGCGAACTCGATTCGGACTGAAGACCCACTTTACATAACAAGATCAGATAGAACCAAAATGAGTTGTGAAAACAGTTAATTCTATTCAGAAAATCATGCAAATATATATCATAAGCATCAAATATTCTATAGTTGATTCTTCAATGTCTAATCGACAACGATATTGTTTATTTGTTTATCTTCTTGCATTCAGCCAATCTGGTTGGTGCCAATAAAGACCACAGGATTGGTCGGTTAATCCGTTTCTTGATTGGTTACCTGGAATCTGTACCGTGGTTCGTGCGTACTCGTTACACGATCACCACAAAAGTGTGTTAGAGTATCAGTGTAGTCCTAAAGTAGCATTTCTATATATCATAATGGGCTAAAAGGTTAATCAGAAAGAGAAGAATTTCACTCTCGGAAAAGGCACACAAAAGTGTTAAATCGAAATCCTGAATCCTTGTAGTTAAATGTCCACAATACCCTAGAATAACGTTGATACAAACGAACTAACCAATGGTAATCAAACGAACCGGTCATTGATATTTTCATAGATGTGTCACAGATCACCGATGCATTTCCGAGGTGGTATAGTTCGTCAGCTACTCGCTCTAAATGATCCGCTGATATTTGGAAATATGTTGTTGTATACCTCCAACCTCATTCATGCGAATAGTTTGCATTGCAATACCACCCCTTCAAGTGATTCGCTTGTCTGGGCTTCGGACAGACTAAATTCTCCGGTGGTAGTATATATGATGATCCAAAGTCCCGGAAGTCATTAAATTTGATAATGAAAGTAGAGTCGTGAAATGGATAGAAATTCGTTAAGTTTTATGGACCATTCCCAGTTGAGCCGTTCTGGGCGGTTTCTGACTTCATTTTGGTTGCATAAATGCATTCGAACTGGAGTGCACAATACATAAATGACGAGTGATTTAAACTTATACTGTTCTTGTAAAGCCACCGATTGATAATAGTCAGTTCTGGGGGGTTGAGACTAATACAATTTCAAAACGATGGACACAGTATTGGGAAACTCTGAAACATTATACTTATATAATATTCATATTCTGAGTTGCCTTTCGCTTAACCTGTTCATAAAAAATACGTCTATTGATGGAAACTGTCGAAAATGCGCCTAGTGATCTTTTTATCCTCCAGACACGTGTACATTAGAAATATTTGATGAAATTAGTAGGCTTGATAGTAACGTATTAGGATATATTTTTATCAGACCGTAAAGAGTAAGCAGACAGGTTTTATTCCCCTCAGGGAAATGTCTGAATACATTCATCTGGACTTTGATCGCTTGTAATAGAACCGACCTCGTGGAATGGACAGTTTGTGATCTCTATCTGAACTGAGAAGCAGCCTCATGAATGCTGCCAAGGATGCATAAGATCGCAAGTACACCTTCGTTCATAGCAGATAAATAAACTTCGCAGTAAAATGATTCTATCAGACTTCTGGGAACGCTTTTTCCGATGGATTTTTATTCCACAACTGTCGTCTCTCGGGTTATTAGGACCAAACTGCACATTGTATTAAGCATGATCAAAATCAGGTCACGGCTCAGATGCCTCAAACTTTACTGTGTTCTCTGTCTGCTACGGTTTGGTTACGACTGGATGGACAGGGCGATGAAGCAACCTTGATGTCAGTTTCTTTCTTATGTTTGGGAATGTCTCAATAAAATTAACAAAAAACCCGAACTCACAACATATGTTGCTTGTTTCCATCAAACATCCACTGCTGAATGATCGAAATCAATTGATGACATAGAGACTGAATGCGAATAATTACTGCCCAGACACATAATATAGTTTATTTTGGTTTATTTTGTGTGCTCGGTCTTCCGGATCAGAGTTTAAAGCTATTGGAAGTAGTTGATTTACATAGGAACTAAAACAATGCATTAATTGCTGTCATTTCTGGCCACAATAAATTGAATGAAGATGTGTACATGCAGATTAGGGCTGTGGATGTGATTCACAGCTCTTTCTTCTCTCAAGGTAGACGTGCTTCCCATTCGTCTTAGACATTTACATTCACTCTACTCGCGCAAACACACCTTGTGCGATTGAATGCAATAGGCAACGTTTCGCTGTACGATTCAACCTACAGACAATTTTACAAGAGATATTGGCGATGATGATGATGCTTATAACAATGACGAAATTAGTGGTGTCCTGAACTGATAGTTCAGTCAACCGATTAGTGCTTTACTTCACCGCGGTCGCTTCAAGAGAACTGCACACCTCTGACGTCGTTGTTTTTGTTGTGAGATAGACCTCGATAGCGGTGCTTAACTTTTCAGCCATTAACACTTTATGAAATAAATTGATAGTTCACAGCGAATCCCATCCTTTTGTGGCTGGAACTGAATGATTTGCAAAAATGTTCCATGCGGGTAGGGAATAGTTACTAAACGATATTGTAATAGTGAATCACGCATGAAAATACATTGTCATATGCCCCATCCGGAACACTTTTACCCTTTTCCTACCTTGTTTTATTTGCACAAAAAAGCACATTTGATTTGGACAGCGCGCACATAGTAGAAAAGTGAACAGGGCTTCTCAAAATCCATCGATCCATTTTCTTGGCTGAGTTTTGAATTTCATATTGTGGTTGTCTTTGTTCTACTGTTTAAAATAGTGTTGAACTGTATGCCCAAAATGAGAAAGTCGATAAGATTGTATGTGATGGATAATAAGCGCTTATTGTGCTCTATGCAATTTCTGTGATGAAGCACTACCGATATCTACGTTTTTTGAGGGAAGATTCTTTTGTCACCAACGGGGTTATCACTAAGTATTTTGTCAAGCCAAACAAATACCACTGAAGATCACACTGTTTCGCTGAAATTGAAAGTTCGATATCAATTCACGACACTTGTTTAGCCTCCCTAGTATCGCTACCTGTCTGTTATGACTCAGTGATGAGGATTTTGGTGTTGTTTACCATTATGTTTAAGTTCCTCAAGTGTCTAACGGTCAACAGGTTTGATTTTCGATCAATATCGTTTCTGACATTTTCTTGATAAAATAAACTTAATCATATTTTCTCATGTTACCTGCACTCACTGTCTTTGAAACACCGCAGCTATGTGAAAGTGTTGGAAATTGTTGACGCAAAATGGCGCTTTTTTGCTCTTGGTTCATACGGTACTAGACGGTTTGCACTAAATCAGAAGAATTGAGTGCAATGGATAAGTTGCTTGGTTATTACCATTCACTGATAAGAAGGGCCGCTTTATTCCACTTATCTTAGCGCATGTGTAATAAATCGATCACTCTTTAATCTGATACATCGAGTGCCTTTTGTCCAATTTTTTAGAACAGTGGGAAGACAAATACAACGAGATTTTTACATTTCTCTTAATCTTCGCAGTCTCTCAACATAAAACAATCTCGCAATTGTACAAGACGCCAGTTTTTGTATTTTTGGTGGTGATGATGAAGCGGAGTTTGAAACACACCACCGCTGCCGCCTCCGGACTTCCTCAAGTTTCGTTGCGTCATAATGCAGCCCTTTCATTGGCCGATGCCCCCTTACATAAAAATTGTTCGTAACTTGATATAGACAATATATAAAGAGCAGAATATTTTCTTAAATCGAGTAATGAGATATTGAAACCATTTGGTTATCATACTCCAGCCTACAGCCGGGCTAAACTGATGACTGATTGATGGGAGGAACACAAATGTTTTTTTCGTGTGAGGTAATTTCCTGTAATCTACACACAAGCTGAAGAACGGACGAAGCTGATAATTTTTTTATGCGTAATCACTCACTAAGAAAAATATAAGTAGTATCATTGTGATATGTAAATTTCGTTTCGCAAGCGTGGTGCAGGAACTAAATGAAAACCGCTTACAATAAATCGTAACCTGATTACTTTAATATGCACCCTATCATTTGAATAGCCTTATGTATGGAATAATATTCTTTCTTGAATATGGCGGAAATCGAAGATCGAGATAGATTGAGATCCGTTCATCGGTTTCAACGGTAAGTATTTCAACACCAACTTTATCAGTGTTGCTCTTAACGATCCGCCACGTAGGCATAACTAGCCCACGCATGCACTTGGGCTTTCCCACGAGTTCCCAAGCCGAAATACATAGCATATGGCTGATTCAATACAGTTATTTCTGCTTCGGAAACCGTGTGAATCGTTCAGTGTTACGACAGCATAATCCTCGCTGTCTGCTAGTTTGGATTGTCAATTATTTGTAGAGATCCGCCATGGGTACCACTGGATAGACAATTCTAGTTCCTCTACGTACTGAACAAGCGGTGTCCAGGTTTTACTGCCTTAGATGAATGTTGAACGACAGGTGGCTATGCAAGTGCAAAGCTTATTCTGAAGACTATTATCGTTGCGAACCCAAAGGCCTTTTACGAAGATATAGGGTGTATTTTTGCGTATTTTTAATGCGCAGTCGAACGTTGTGACTCAAGAGCTTCGATATTTGTGATTTTACGAATTTAAACGATTTAATTAGAACCTGACCAACTTGTGTTCAGGAATTTCCAGATGTGCAAAATTTATGAAACCTTGAAAAGCCCAACCAAACTGTTTTATTCTATGGGTAGTTTCTAATACTCATTCCAAACATCCAGGACTCTTCCCGATTCGCGACGGACCCCTAGAGACTAGACCAGAGAATGTGTGAGTAATTATCGTAAATGCGTTTAACTTGAGATGAATTTCTCATATGAATGGAAGCAGACAATTTGAAATCAGATATATCCAAGAATCAGAACGCGATTTAAGAGCAAACAGATCTTTTTAAGGTGTTACAATTACCTTTCTGACAGGGAAATGTGACCGAAACAAAATTGTCTAGGTCAACTCGTAGGAACGATGGTGAGGGGAGATAAAGTCTATTTTGAGGTTTCATGTTAGAACACAAGCGTGTAATGTTAGCTGATAGGTCCAGTTACAACCACCACGCTCAAAGACGATGAGGTATTTTATCTGTCCGGGTAGCTTGGGCGACATATTTGTGCCCACAACTCTGGACTTAACAGATGAATGTTTATCGTGGCCGGCATTTTAATATGAATGATACTGAGGTCAGGTTACGGAATTCAATGAGTGTGTACCATTTTCCTAATCTCAACTGATGTAACTGTCAATTTAACTGACATTTTCGCATTTTCCCACACAATCTTCATTTCAGTCAGTCGGTAATACACTCGGAACCATTGGGTTCCAATTTCGCTCTCATCCACCGTTCTGTCTGGGTTTTGAACTCCGAACCAATCATGTAGAACGCGTGTGTGGTATCCCTGTGGCAACCAACTGAAACCGGAGCTGATCAAAATTAGCAATTCGTCTTTGTTCAGATGTATGTGGCCTCCAGAGATAGTCAGTCATTTGTTTTGGCCCAGGAACAACGAAAGGAGACGTGGCATACACGTTTTACCCCGATTCGAAAGTTTACCATCTAATTTCCCCCATCAAACGTGTTAGGTCATCTTTTTAAATTTGTATTCAACTTACAGTTACTTGTGAGTAGTGATGCAGGAAAAACGTCATTGATTTGAACTGACCACCCTTCAGGCTCCATTTGTATCCACATGAAAACCTTGGTGAATTGTTCTTACGATCTACCCATGCTTGGAGAATTTGGCTTCTGTTGACAAACTTAACTTAAGTGATATATTATTCAAACTCATCCTCGGTGTCATGATTCCCAATCGGGGAGGAGAAATCTCGTCAGCTGCCATTCCAGCAAGTCCAGACTTGTCAGTTCACAGGAATTTAACTGGTAAACCAAATAGAATGTGAAGTGTAAAAACCACCATAGTATTACTTTCACGCATGCTATTTTGAGTCACGTGAACTGTCTGCCCCGTCGATGTAATCGATTCATTCTTCGGCATTGACCGCTCGACCCTCCTTCGTTCTATACACTTTATTGTTTACCCGGTTTACCGTTACTTGTTGCTGTTCGTCAGTTTTATAATCGATTGATTTGGCTTTCTACTTGAGGTGGTCTTACCCAGGAGAGGTGGCGTAACTTGTCTGTTACCTGAGTGTGACGATAGACTGCCTCAGGCTAGGGTCGCTTGCCAATGCAAAACCAGACATCCTTGTTCGAAAATTCGCTCACAATGTAAAAGTTTTTTACGGAAATGTTTACTAAAATTAACTGGTTGGATGAAAGTAAATCTGTCGGTAGCTGGAATAGGGGGAAACAGTAAAACAATCTTCAGCAAAATTCTTTTCTAAAGCAATCCAGTACCCAAAACAGTCAGCAGAGGCTTGGGTTTCTTAATCAAGAAAACGTTTATTATTGCCAGGATCGAATGCATGTTCGCTACTTGATTTGGTATTTAAAACTATCTAGTTCGAAAATCGAAACAATACCAGCCGAAAAAAGATCATCTCAATTTTGAGTGCGATAGTGCCGCGGCCGAATTGCCGCCGGTTTTACAACCCGATGGATCCAAACAAGAGAAATGGAGATAAATTTGACCTTTAACCTCTCACTCCGCTATCGCTATCTTACGGTGAACTGAACGGTTTGACCCCATCACAGATTTTTCGTGAAAGAAACGAATGAAGCTAAGACTTTGTTTCTGAAGTTTCTACAAAACTATAAGGGTATTCATCTGGTTAGACGAGGGGGCGGGAGAACCTTGACAAATCGGTTCGATTACGTAACCAAATCGCTATGTCACCCGTCGCTTCAATTTGACCCGGCCATGTGACACGACCGGGGTAGCTCGACCTTGTGCAGAAGTGGTTTTTATTTTCACAATTCAGAGTGGTGAATCCACAAGGCAACTATTGTGAGCAGTTTGACCATAGTCTTGATTTCTTGGACAATTTTATCTGAGCCATGTACAGATGACCCGAAATGATCTTTTAACATTCACTGAGTGGCTAGTGTCAATAAACAGTGAACTTTCGGACTGTCTTCGTGATTCTTTTTCTGCCATGCTGGATGAATCTCTTTTGCACTCAGCTGCCAACCAGTAGATCGGCGGAACTTATAAATACAACTGAAAGTGTATCACAGTGACGCCATTTAACCTTCAAACACTAACCAGGAGAACTGAATACAACATTCTCAGTAGGGTGCCACTCTGAGCGTATTCTATGCGGCAAACTTCACCAGTACTTTCTTTTCCAGTAGAGTAGAACGAAGATTTTTGTTCGGTACTGTGCAGTTCTAACTTTTTGTAGACCTCGGTTTCACGAAGCAATCGTGACGATTGGCAATCCCCTTCCATCTCATGATTTAGTCCGTCCGGTACAACGGCATAACATCGCAATTTGTCTGCGCAATCTACCTAACTTGTCAATTGCTACCATTCCAGATGAATAGTTGTATAGAAAAGCACCGGCTGAAAGAACCTTAGCGATTCTACATTGCTCATTTCCGATCAAACTGCACAGTCTATTTGTTTTTCTTTCCCACTGACATGACTACGAATCAATAGGTCCGTTAGCTGAATTGGACCATATCTTCTATCCTATACACACGAACTCGCCAAAATACGCATGAACTTGGTCACTTTTCTGCCAACGTCCGTATGCACTTGTCCAGTTTATTGGAAATGTTTACGACAAACACATCGAGTGCATGCCCGCGCATAGATGCCCTTGCTCATTCGGTGTCGATAATGACATGTCCGCTTCCCGGTGTTGGGAATGTTAACTTAGCTTTGTCCTCTGAACAAACTTGAGCTGCTCATACTCCAAATTAAAGGTGCGTTTCCCCAGTCATCCTTCATCATCTCTTCATTTCTTCCTTTTCTCACTGGACGTGCTACGCCTGAGTGGATCCAGTGGGTATATCAATCGGGCCAACAATGTGTTCCCTCACCGTGACCAGTATCTCCATGGTACCCTAGTTGTTCGTTCGCACCACTCCACGGTCTCCTTACTCTTAAACGGTTTAGTATCACTCGGTCCACCGATTGACACGCACACATGCATGCGCACACAAGTTCATTGTTCCTATCCCACACGTGATTAGTACTTCATTAAAAATAATAAATAATAAATGTCTTTCTACTTCCTTTTTTTATTTAATAAATACACAAATATACAGTCGACTTTCAGGAAGGGGTCTGTGGCCATACAAGGGCTGCCAGGGGAAAATACAGTATTAGGGGAGGCGGGCGGCGGTGGAGCGGCTCGAACCCGAGACTTCCAGGTCGTAAGCCGGTAACCCAACCATTTAGCCACCACCGCCGTGTATTTGATTGGCTAATTGGACCCTTGTACACATGGGCTTGTAATCTGTTGACTGTTCACTTTAATTGAACTGCACGCACTAGCAGTCGTGGAGTTGAACGTTTTGACAGTCTTCTGAAGGCTCCTTCGGACACGCTGTTTAACTTCGATGCACTATCATTTGATTATGCCTTGACAGTGCAAACAAGCCCTCCCCAATTCAGCTCACAATTCAAGGTTTGTATCTATTTTACATTAGTCATCCGTTATCTATAATAGTAACGTATTTCAAGACAATCTCCTCTTCGGCTGACTTCAGGATTTGCACGTCACTCGATCTTCAAGACAGATTTTCCGCTGAGATTTTACAGGGAGCAACACACGTTCGTGTTTCTGGTCGACTGTGCACTTTAATCGGGAATAAGGTTCTTTTCGCCGATGATTGCATATGAGAACAGTGGAGTGTTTGCCTAAATCATATAGTGAATTTCGTCGTGGAATGAACTGCTACGAAGCACTAGAATCCCTTTTCGACCTGGTTCGGTTTTATCAGCATTGTGCGATTCCATCAACCCGACTGGGGATCAAACATGGAGCATCACAGGTCGAACGTAAGTGTACCAACCATTCGGCCACAGAGTAGCTGATCAGGCAGTTCTGTATTTGGTTTATATGCGTAACATGTAATCAGGTTGGAACGTTTCAAGCCGAGTCATAAACCTGGAGGCTAGATCGGGGTACGATATGTAGTGCTATATCGTGCTTAAGAAAAATGAAAAACGTTCTAATCAGCTGCCCAGCGGTCAAGTTGATAGTATACTTGTGTTCCACCTGTGAAGTCCCGAGTCGACGGATTCACACTACTGATGAAACCGAACCAAGTCGAAACAGCTGTCTATAGTGCTTCCTAGCTTTTCAGCTCATGCTTTATGTGCTCTGCACACGACAAAATTCGATATACGATAGATCAAAAGTGGCACCGCTTTGCCATGCTTTCACCAAGGACATATGCTTGCCTACGCCTGGTATTCAGATACAGCACTCAGATTTTTTCCTGACCTTAAATAGCCAGAAATATTCCTACCCATCAAACAAGAAGTTATCTTGTTCGTAATACCAGTATTTGTTCTGAAGCAGTTGCATTCACCCTATGACATGAACGGAGAGTTGACATTCTAAGTCATTCAATTAATTAATTAATTCAATTAATTTCATCCAATGCAGAGTGAGCCAGTTTTTCGGTCCCAATCTAGGCTGGAGCTTTCAAGGTTTCTTCGCCCATTTCGCACCAAACGCTTCGGAGAAACTGTGTTCTACCCAAAACGCATCAATCATACAAATATTGTGCTGCTTAAAAGTGCTAATTTGACAGCATCAATCTTGAAGTAAACGAACTGAGCACACTAAAATAAATGCTGACATCCGAATCAGATCATCAATTTCTGTTTCCGAACCAGCATAATAGATGTGGATTCTTGTCCAAGTCCCTTCCGATTTCGGCCACGTACACAGTGTTTTGTTCACATCTTTGACGCTATTGCCCAGCTGTTGCATGCAGGACACAGTTACTCAATTTGCTGGGCCATTAGACAGTCCTGTGAGCCAGATTCGTCATTCCCGGATGTCTGATTTGAAACTGTTCCAGCACTTTTGCTTGGGTACGACCACTCTCCTAGCAAACCGGATACACTGGTTGACGACAGGCAGTAAATGTTTATGTTGCCAAAATTGTCTGGGTACCCCGAGAACCGATGTCGGCCAATGCATGTGATGAAACTGTGTGACATATTTTAACACCAAATAGTATTGCGTATCTGGGCCAATATTCTCTGCAGTGACTGGCAGATCATGTACGATATGTACTAAAAAAACATGTAATTCAGATTTCCTTACAACAGACATAATGGCAGTGCTTTCCAGCCCCTTGTAATGTAAATGAATCAGCGGAAAATGCAACTTCCTGACTAGACAGGTACTTACTTCCAAAGGCGTATCCCAGGGGTAGGGTTGTCAAATGCCCAATCGAGAGGGATATTTTCGCTGACCAGAAAACTGCGAAGAGTGAGTAGTTTGTAATCCATGATTAAAGTAGAATGACACCCATGCAGCATCTTATGAAATTTCTTTCACGTAATGATGGTTGATAGCTCCTCCTTTGCAGTCTGTTCCGTTTCTCTGTGGTGAAAGATTTGATGATATCATTGATCACCGTCTCTAAAGCGTCCGGGCAAACATGAGCTATAACTGCACCAATCCCATGAATGGAGGAGGCGTCGGACGTGACCACAATTGACAGGTAACAGGTTCGAAATGAACATCGTCTTTACGTCCTGCAACCATATTCGCTTAAGTCCTGTTAAGAATGCGCAGTATGATTCTGTGATTCATTTGTGAGTGGTGGTGCCTGCCAAGGGTGATGTGCTCGTGGTGAACTGAACGCCAACGTTCATCTTAGAGGACACCCATTCAAACTAGTGGTCTCAAAATGCCGCTTAGAATACCGGCGTCAGTCATTCGCAGTTAGAGTGTGTTCGATCTGGAACTCTCTACCATCCTACGTCGTCTGTGCTCCAAGCATTGAGTCTTTCAAACTGAGGCTCGATGAAACACTAGCACATCTTACGTTCCAACATAAGTGAAGCTGCGTAAAGCAGTGGAAAACGCACGTATCACGTGGCATTTTACAAAAAGATTTGTATGTATCACTGTTTCCTAATCCACCGCACGAACCTATGGGACCAGAAAAGCATGAGCTTGTAAGTTATTCCCATAATAAATCTTTGAAATCTTTGAAGTCTATCACTTGTACCGTACATCGTACTGCCACGTTATCCATAAGACCTGATCCTTTAGACAGATACAGATCACTGACAAATCGTATCGCCGAGATTGAGAACTGAAAATAAAGCATTAGGAATCCTTATATCGAACTACTGGGAGAAAGAAAGTTGAGGAAAGTCAATGTCGTACGATCAAAATCTGCTTATATCATTTCGCTAATTGCGCAATGAGAACTTTTGACGAAACAATCGTTCAAGTAACTATTTATCTAGCGCTCAAGGGTTGCATTCTAAGATGCCGTTCTTCGGCGAGCACGGTTGGAAATAGTGATCGTATAGAAGAAGTGAAACATTCGAGGTGTCTTATAATCAAGGAGCAATTTGATGGTTAGTAGGCTGCACCGAAGACTTCGATGCTAAGCACACAATGACTGAACTACGTCTATGATACACAGTTTACTTAAAATAGGTACTACACTCCTCTAGATCACATGAACCGACCTCAACTCCCGCAAGTTTGATTCACCTCATGAATTCCTTACATTTGATTTTATATTAACAATTGCGGCTCAGTGGTTATCACTACGAGTGAGGGCCACATGGTCGGACGAAGATACAAGAAGTTTTCTCGTATATTAACCGCTAACCGGATAAGTCAACATAACTAATTTTCTTCCATTAACCGAAAACAAAACAGAATTGTACACCGAAAGCAGAGAAAGACATGAGTCTTATTGGGTGTATCATTACTTTGTATCTTTTTCACTCCACTTAAATATCAACCTGTGACTTAGTTCTCATTCCTGTGTGCGTAGTTTCAGAGAAGCTTCTGTAGACGCATCTGCTCGGTACCCAGTATCAACCGGAACAAGTAAAGAGCTTACAACCACTCAGACCTTTGGAACAAAAATTAACGTCACATATCGTTATTTTTTCACTGTTCCAGGTTTTCAAAACCGAACACAACAGACTGCTTGATGGAGTGATCGGTTTTGCATCACCTTCAGTTATCTCTCACCACCCCCGATGACATTTATCAATTTGCATATAAATATAACCTCTCTACATTGGATGCTGGTCCTTCTCTAGTTCACTTCATTTGCACGCCCCTTAACGAGAAAGCCAAATATGTGCTTTGTGCATTTCTTCAAATTTTGATCAGGTGCTCCTTTCCCTTTTATTTAACAAGTTCCAACCATTTGGTTATCCCACTTCTCTTTCTAATGGCTTTGTGATTACTTTTCGCAAAGATATCAGTATGTGAAATTGAGAAGACAGCCAACGGCATCAGTCTATAGTTCAGGTGTACTTCAAGGCGCTGTCTCATCACCCTATCTCTTTGCGGTTTATATCAGTGACTTATCTATTATCGATTACACCCCCCCCCCTGTATGAGATTTTAAGTATGCTGATAATATCATCATCATTTCTGTATCCGGATCCAAAAAAATCAGAACTGGCTGTATGTAGCAAACTTATCCCACCTAGTTAACTATTCCAAATTATCCGGTCTTGGGCTTAATCCCGAAAAGTGCATTGAATGTATTGTTACTTTGAATCGTTTTCCATCTCTTTCCGACAATGAACAGATTCATAGAAAGCCGATCAGCAGCCATGTGAAGTACTTAGGTATCACACTTGAAATTAATTTTCACTGGTTTTAGCATACCCAAACTATTGCTCGCAAGCTGAAATTTCTCTCCTCCAAGACCGCGCCACTTTCATTCTGATTTGTCGGTGATAAAAGCTTTTGTTCAAAAATGAATCCTCCCTATACTGCTTTACTGCTCCCCTATGATCTTTCCTGGTTTGCTGAAGACCGATTTCAAGTTGCTGAGGCCTGAGTTATCAATGATCAGTCGTGTTTTCTATCGTTCTTTATCTGTGCTGATTGATAATATCTGTGATGCTCATGTTGATGTTTGTTCCAAGTTTGCTGACAACATTCTGTCTGATTGCACTCGTCCTTTAAACATCGATCTATGAGCATGAAAATCCCACCCCTTCCACTTGTTCCAAATGCAAGCTCATTCCGACTCGAATACGTGCCCACAGAAACTCTTTGGTACCCTACCTTGTTTGAATACTGGTCCATAAGAAGAGTGTTCGTTTTGAGCTTTCTAATGCATTTAGTAGTGAATTCCCATTTTTAGCCAGTGTTGTGACGATGGTCTGTTTTGACTGAAAGCTTGTATATAACTCGCTAGAGTTTTAATACAGTACGATACAATACAACTATTTTACAAAATATCGACAACTTTGTTTTGGAGACAGTCACACAGCGTACGTGACCATTTTATAGCAAAAATTTTTGAATCAATAAGAACGGTTTATTTTCAATGAACCGAATAACGGTTTACAGTTATTGACCTCAAAACGCCAGTTAATCCAATAAAAGGCGAGGGTGGGGGTAGAGAGAGTGCCAAGAACATTGCCCAACACATGTATGTACTTGGTCACTCTTACCACACATCGCTTAGCAACGAATGTCCTCATTTGTCGTGATCGTGGAAAATCAATTATTTTTGGTACCTATTTGGTTGAAGATTTCCACAACCGTTAACCGATACACCTAGACTTGGACAAACCAGTGGGCAATTTAGATCGTGAAAAACATCATGTCCGTGAGAACGAGATCGATCCACATATCATAAATAAAGGAACGAAAGCAAATATAGAGAATTATGCACCTTTTTTGCAAGCATTTCTCTTCCATTTTCCCGTGCAATCGATTTTATCGATCGTGTGCAATTTTCAAGCGACAGAAGTACACTGTTCCATATAGTGTAGTGTGGACCTCGTAGAATACATCACTATTCAGGATTCATATATAAACAACGAAGGAATTTATCGACTCAAAATGTGGTACACATAGTCACGATGAAATAACCGGAAATCCTCCATTCCCCAGGAGATGATCGACACACAGATGCAGAGTAGTGACAGTACTCGGAGATGATGGAAACCCTGGAAATCGTGCAATAGCATTTGACAATCTCACTAAATGAATCCCGTCGGTGTTCACCACGATCGGTGTTTCACTGGTGCGGTTAAACCAGTCTTGTAGGGTTCAATTGATCTCGTCGTGTTGACCGTAAAGGGTGACTGACCACTGGTGACCTGATTGCATGACAATCACTCCGATTTGACAAATAAATGACCACAGCATAGTGGGCGTTAGAAACTGTCATTGTGAAATATTCCACCCGACAAAATCAGCTAAACCGTTGTTTTGCACAATATTGATGGAAATCATTACAGATTGACATTATGGATTATCTTGCCCTCATTTGTGCTGAGTGACTAGCCGATTCGAGCATTTGCTCGATAGGGACAGTTTTGGATGCTCAGTTTAAGCACATCTGCCCCTTACGATGTGGTGCTTTGAAATTTTGGTCTTTCTTCGCTTCGTTCGGAATGTGAACGGAGACGAATAATAGGCAAGATGTTTGTAGTAATCAGAACTCTGTGTATATCTAGTGTGGACTAGGGCAGTTTGTTACACAGGATTTTCTCTATTCAAGCCTGGCACTCAGGTTCAGCATGTTTTAAAACTAAGCTAGGTAATATCTTCAGTTGAACTTAGATTAGTGTTCTCTTTTGTACCTGTTTACGAAGCGTAAATGAACTCCGTATTACCCGATCTACACAATTCCGACCGATATAGATGCTGATCTACAGAAAGCTTAGGCATAAGAAGTGCAAGTCTCTGGCCGTCGCTATAGACTGCACTGATTTTATTGATTCTGCAGTGATTTATAAGCTACTGCTCTTTGAGAACCAGACGTCTAGGAACTTATGTGCATGACCAGTTATGACTACCCCTACAGTCTATAGACAATCCCAATCAAAGAGATATCTTCGGTGCCCGCGTGCATAGAGGTGAGCAGTTCTTGAACCCATCACTTGGCAGCGATACAACTATGTCTCTGAACGAGAGTGAAAAAACATGTCCCGTACGGCCCTGGATATAAAAAATGTGCCAAAAGTGTCTCATGCTGGACTATCCTCGATGTCGAAGATTTGATTCGCTTGGCTTCCACAAAGCATAAGATGATCAGAATATTCCATCAAAGTGGAACAATCAAATAATGATATACTTTTGAGGATAAACTGTTCAACTGGTTGGGCCAATTCGGTTAAATAATACACGATCTAAGTCACCATACTCCAGATCATCGTGATTCTCTGAATCGTCAGCAGAAACGCATCAGACGCCTAGTCGGTTCAAGTCGAATTCAAACAATTGAACAACGAATATAAATCCTTGTAAATATCAATAAAAGCATTTTTTTCACTGTCAGAACTTTCTTTCTCAAATAAATTCTAGGATTCAGCTCGAACAATTTGAGCAGTATGCACTGTGTTTACCAGAATGGCTGGTTCACGTAAGGGCATATGATTTTATGAGACAAGGACAAAAATAGGAGTGTATGGAATGTGGGGGTGTGGGTGGGGGTGGGTTAGAGATAGAGCCATAGCAATGGACTCGTCAGACCAGGTGGTGATGATGCATCCCCTTATCCATTGATGGTTTACAAATAAAGCCATTCTGGTGGTAACAGGTTCATTATGTCATGTTCCGTTAAGCGTGAATGTTATGATTCATGTCACATGTTGTGATGTCATCCGGGTATAGTCAACAAAATATTTGTGTGTGGGGGGGCACTGAATGGGTGGGATGATGAGCACATGCTCGTGGAAATGTGCTCGTTGGATGGATGGAGAAAAAAGAAATATAGCAGGAGAGCATCTAAATGGGTGTCCAGCACACTGTGGCCACTCGAGGTTTCGGGCAAGACACTTACGGTCGATCTGCCCGGGGATTGGAGATGGTATGAATCAGTTGAACTTCACGGTTTGTGTCGAAAAGCTATTGCTTCTCGGCTGGAAAATCCGTTGGGTTGTTAGGTCCGGACTTGGCATCCAATGTGGCCCCGTAATCTGGTGGTAGATCACCGTCAGACTTTTTGGTCAACTCATCCGCTTTGCTGAACCACATCCCGTAGGCAAAGTAGATCAACAAACCTGTGAGGTGCAACGAAAAATTGAAAGAAGGAGAAACAGGATGTACTGAGTTCTGCAGAGACGCATAAATGGAAAAAGTGCATTACGAAGTTGGCTTTGGCACAGAATATTGGCTTCTCGCCCTCAGCTTAGTTGAACGAACCAAGTGTTTCCCCATTAGACATCTTAAGGGACACATTTCATGGGGGCAACTTCTCTGTTACCCTCGGAGGATTTGGGCTTACGGTAAAGAATAAGAATACGGACTAATGTTCATGCGGCAGTTCCGATCCTGTCTCACTAGGTGAGTAGCGTTGGTGTTGATTCACAGCCCTTCAAAGACATTTGATCGATGAACGAACTCAAACGGCAGGTCCAACTTTCGTAAAAATGGTTTGTTCAGTCAACGAAAACACTCGGAAAGCACTAGACTCGCGTGTCACTGTCAATAGTTCATCAGTTGCGTATATTCATTGCTCAGAAAAGTGATATTGCTTACATAGATTGTTCACGGATGACTTCAAGGATACTGTGTTCTGTAGCTGATCTGAGTATACTGGTCAACCTTGGTGATTCAGTTGGTTTGCCTGTTGATCGTGAAAATAGCTGTAGCCGATAATTGGTGCACTCCGTTTTAGTTAAATAATCTTCTTCCGATTTCTCATGCAACGATGCAATACATCTCTATCTGTCCTACTCTCTCTCTCTCTCTCTGTCTTTCTACGCGATTGGGCAGTTCGTGAAAGCATAAGGCTTGATAAGTTAATCTATGACCCTTCTTTCGATCGTAGGGTGATGATAATCTATAACTGTACTTTGTTCCATGTGATATCTGATATGTCTGAGCGTACCCTACCTACCCCGGTGACTTGACCTCGCCTGGTTTGTACCAAAATTACACCAGCTATGGTTTGTAGTAGACCAGTCAACCACTGAAGGTCAAAAAATGAAGGAAAGAAAGGTCAAAATCGTAGACTGACTCGTGCAAATGTTTCAGGAGTGACACCCACAACACCATGGAAGGCAGACAGACAATTGTTCTTATTGGTGTTCTACTAACCAGATTTATGAGAACACAAAATAGCAAAGATGCTCGTTTTCGGTGCTACTTTAACTGGCTAAATAAAACACAATTTATAACAGATTAAAACATTTTCAGGGCCAAATTAGAAAACGGAGTACTCTCAAAACTCATAGAAGAATCCCCCTTCTACAAACGATATGTGGATGACATCATATGTGTATACGATGCTGACAAGGATGCTGATATTCTGTTGGAGAAATTCAATTACAGCTCGTCTGAAAATATAATGCACGTTGGAAAAGGAATCCACAAATGGTCTCGCATTTCTAGAAGTGTTATTGTCTCGACGATCAAATGGCTCCATTCGTATAAGCATCCACCATAAGAAAAACTAGACTGGATAGTACACACTAGCATAACTTCATCCCATTGCAATAGAAGAGCAATGTGATTCGCTGCTTAACCAAGACAGTTAGGAAACTTTGTCACTCGGACTCTGTGGAGTTTGAACTGGGAAGAATACGAAAAGTTTTTCTAGAGAATGGATATCCTGAGTCATTCATTCATAAAAGCATGACATCATATCCCTCCAAGACATTATGTGACACAGCAAATAAGAAGCGTGTCTATCTCTCCATCCCAATCAATCGCGAAAGTATTGAGTAAACGAATTCAATCTTCCATCAAATTCATCTGCTTTGCGGCTGAACCCTGCATTATATTCACGTCCAAACTGGTCCTCTTTGTGCAAAATAAAGATAGACTATCCCCGGATGCGACCTCATTTTGTGCTTATCAATTCACCTGTTTCTGCTGAGCGAGTTATGTGGGTCGAACGGTGAGGCGTCTATCTGATTGCATCAAGGAGCATCATCCCGTTTGGTTGAACCACGGATTGACAAGGACCGGGGCGACGGCAATTACGAACCATTTGACTGAGTCTAATCACACAGTCAATGTGCTTGAGGCTTTCCGTCCTCTCTACACGGTCAAGGGTAGGTTATCCAAAGAGGTCAAGTTCAGAAGTTTGTCAACTGCCATCCGTCTCCACTTTCGCGTGTTCTCACTCAGCTGTAAATGCACATTTATATGATCATGTAAAACGAAGAAACATAAGAGTTGAAATGAGTCATTTGAATGAGGTGGTGAACAAGTGAGTAGCGCGATTGGTGTTTGGGTAGGGGTTGAGGTCAAGTTAGATGACAAGATTTGATATGGAGGTGAACTGGTCCGAACGATGTGGTTGGTGAATGTGGTGGAGGGAGGGAGAGGGAAGGTCATGTCGTGTTTTGGTAGGGTGGTATCAAGTGTGACATCATCACTACCGCAGTTGCGTCACAAACGTGTTTTTAACACATAATTGCGGTTTCATTCATTGTCACACAACAGCAGGCGGTTCATGCTAATTCGCGGCGGGTCTTGAATATGCATATTGTCATCGACTGTCCAGAACGGGGTGTAGGATTCAACGTTCTGAATGTATCAATTAAATCAAAAACTGCTTGAAATCGGTGAAAAATGCACCCGCTGGTTTAGTTTAACCCTAGTATTACTCACTTTTTCTAGTAATTTACGCGCACCGTGAAGTGGTTGTTGGAGTTCCATGGCATCCGCAAGTAAGTTAAATGATTTGTCATTACAACTACAGAAGAGACAAACAAACTTTCAGGCTGGCGAGCACCGATGAAGAGACGATCATGAAAATACTAACCAATCGTTTCAAATTAGATGTTTCGTGTGCAATCACTTGGACTTTTGACATTGTGATCATTTTTGCGCAAGCACACATGATTGGAGCCACAGCTGAACCATTAGGACTGGAATCTCTCATTCTGTGTTTGTTCTTGTTGTTAATCTTATTTGCGCCAGTCCGATGCGGTTAACTCTCCTCGACCCAGTACTGGAGTTCTGACATTATAACACTAGCTTTTCAGCGGATTGAGGATGAAAAGTCTAGTTCTCATCTGAGCTGAGGCCACTGTTCAAGCCTCTAGAATTTGGAACTTTAACAAATCGAATATAAACGGAATGCACCGAATGTAAACCGTAAGGTCACAGGACATTAACGTGGCAATGATAATCTATTTCCTTATCACATATCACCGTTTAATGTCAAACTTTTACAGTATATTGTAATCAGATGGGAGTAGTTAGAAGGACATCATATAAACTGAAGGTGACGAGTGTCCTTGGATCAGTTATCAGTGGTTGCAAGCCATAGGCAATCTGCCCTACATGATTGCAGTTTGACATAGCATCAGACGACCGTTGTGCTGTCGAGGCGGACGCTGCAGTCCCCCTCTAACAGTCAATTGTGGATCAGCTGATTACTCGTGGTTTACGCATCACACTGTTCGGATCAGTTCACGCCCTGACCCTGTGCAAGTATAACTTGACTGTATCCATTCATGCGTGCGAGCTTCCTTGCCCTGTACTCTAAATAATACAACCTAACCCCTATGGCCTTCCCCCGTCAACCTATATCTCTTGACATGAGGATGGGATTGGGAAAGAACGATTTATGAAAATTCATGCGAAAACAGATTACAGAATGAATATCAAACCCCGGTAACGTACCCACGAGAGACCAAACACCGAATCGAAGCCATGTCAACGGTTCCATGCACGTGATCAGGATCCCGTTGGTCAACATAGTGATGCAAGGTGCCAAAGGCATCGCTGGAGTCTGGATAAGAGATGAATAAATATATTAATAGTAGTATCAATTGCAATGAAAAATGGTTATGAATTTGAAAACATCCTAATTTGAGAATTAAAAAATGTCTTTTTACCTCCTGTTTCTATTTATTGAATATACAAATGTACAGTCAACTTTCAGGAAGGGGGCTGCGGCCATACAAATGATTCCTGGGGAAAATACAGATATAGGGAAGACGGGCGGCGAAGCGGTTCGAACCCGGGACATCCAGGTTACTAGTTGGTGACCTAACTACATGATAAACACATCGAAAGAAGTCACTCAGGGTTAATCGTGATTCTTATTTTTTCAGTTTTACTTCCTTTCATTAGATGCATAATGATACCATTTTCAGGAAGGGGGAAGCGACCAATCAAAGGACAGCCACATAACACACAAATGGGGAAACTTAGTCAGTGATGGTGGGATTCGAACACACCACCTCCCGGGGTGATAATTGGATGACATTACCACCGGGCCACCACCATCACCCGCTCATCTGAAGGGAATGGGAATTAGATTGGAAAAAACGCACGACAAAATGATCAAAATGGTCAGGGTAAACAGTTGCTACATTCGTTTTCCCCTGAATCTGTCAGCAACTGAGCATTATTTTTTTTCAATTCGACTGCTGACAGAGCGGACTGCTCGCGCAAACTTGGAGTTTGTATCAGATTTTACATAAACCAAGTGGGACAAGCTTAATAAGGTTCAGCTATTTGACACTGTCAGTCATGGGAAATGTGGATGTAATCAGTTGATCGGTCTCATGCAGGTTGCGACAACAATTTGGATCCTTCAACAAGATTTGATGAAACCAGGTTGAACAGACTGAGCGCACACTAGTGCTTGTACCAAGCAATATGTTATCTGGCCCGGATTTAAATGTTTCATGATAATCCTTCTGTAAAGCATCAGTGATTTGTTGTGGTAGAGCAGCGCGGGTTGTGTGTGTGTGTGTGTGTGATTGGAAAATAAAGTATCTGCGTCGGTGCGAAACATCTGTTTGAGTGGCAAAATAAAGAAAGGCAAACCGTGATAAGAGCAACCAGTTGGACGTTTGCTCCCCAACGATATGCGCTCTTTGTTCTGCGAAAGGCCAGTTACTGTGTTTCATTACTAGGAAAAACCGAACTCAATGCAAATTCCAACTCAAAACATTCGACGGAAAGAATTATTTACCTTCCATTCTGATAAAATTAGTGGGAATATCGGCGAGGAGAGGGGAGTGAGGCTGGAGCAACTTTTATCTACTTCGATAGCTGATATGTGTATTTCAAACCAGATGTGGTGAAACTTAAAAAAGAAAGGCTTTTATGCAACTTACTCTTTCGCCGCACCTGCATCATCGGGTGACCAGAACAACCAAAGTTCTAATGAAAATCCTGAAAACCTCATGTTTCGTAACTAGGAAAAAATGATGCTTATTCTTGCGGACGGCAACTTCTCCAACTCCAGATAAATAAAAGGATAACTTCATGTGTGGACTTGTGGGTACAGAGTCTGTGTCGAATCAAATCGCCGGACCTCAGCGCTGATCGGCCGATATGTGACTTCTTCTTCGAATCAGTTCCCTCTTAGCGGTTACTGTGACTGAAGCGACCGATTAATCGATTTAGTAATCTTTAAGTGATGATGATGTTCAGTTTGCATGAGCTGCAAGGTATTAAGCAAGAGCACGTTCATATACCGTCACAGTAGGTTTAGGGTAAAGTTATGTACATACGTTTGTAAAAGTTTATCGTTTGTGAAACAGATTAAACACGTTTTGCTCTGTCGATAATCACGTGTTCATTTTATCATCCTGTTTCACGAACTGTCAATCAAACGAGCAGTTTGTTTTTCAAGAAAACAAGAATAGCAAGCGAAGGAATCCGTCAAAGTGTACAAAGGGGTAAGATTAAGTGTATTGCCGCGGAAACTTCCATAATTAGAAAAGAGTTCAATTTCTTTTTATCAGTCAATCACTACATGAGTTTACAGTTCATGTGTAAACTCGGAGTAGGGGGGGGGGGCAGGAATTGGGGGACATGGTGTCTGTTCTCACCAATGCAGTCGTATATGTATTAGAACGAGGTAGGCGGTTGGGTAAGAGTAGATTGTGACGTGGTAAAAAAACCGTTATTCTCGGTGCTACGTACGTACCAGCGGTGCCTAGTAGGTCCTTGACAATCATTCGTATCGTACGATTATCATTGAACATTGCACACATCATTGATAAACGATGTATATAATCATGGTTTACTGAAATCCAAACAATGTAAGCAACTAAGCCAGGTTATGCACCGTGTTTCCTTCCGTAATCCTCAGTTTCCGACAATCAATCACCGTGCTCGGTCAAACGGGGATAAAGTTCGATGATGGCAAGCAATTAGTAAGGGTTTTGGGGCATCATCAGCTTCACCCATAAGCACGTGCATGACCCTCCGGGCCCCGGGAATTTCAAATCATCACACGGAATCATGAACGTCAATAGTAAACACTGGACCAGTCGCTTATAAGCTGGAAGATTTCTTCCATTAAGATTATTGATTCGGAAGTATTGAGCCTTATGAAACTTACACATAGACCACCGTGAATGCAAATATATGTTATGTGATTTGTGCGGGACGGTAGTTCGTCTTCTTTGAACCGCTAGATTCTGGTTTACCGTACACAGTTGCTCGTGTGTGTGTGACAAGAGTCCAGCAGTCTCCACTTCCACAGGACTTACATCCCCTCACCGCGTACTAATCACATAGTTGATATGAAAAAACAGAATTGTTCACACACACAAATTATGAATCACTTGGTCTCTTGCAAGATACACACAGATTTTTTTTCAAATGCTATAGGTGTTGGCGTTTTAGACAACAGTGAAGCCTGTTATTTGCTTATTTACCCAAAATAAACGTTGATAAATTATCGCAATCAGCTTTAAGGGGTTTGACACCGTAAAACACTCGCCCACCCCGACCCACCTATCCCCTGGGCTTCCAGTGATGGAGAGTGATCAATGTGATATCGACTGCCAGACGCAAGCCGATTTTTGCAGCCAAAAACCAGGTCCTCGTGACCCTAGCTTCCACTCAATTTAACTGCTCAACACACTAACATACATATATGCCAAATCACACATACACACACACACACACACACACACAAGAAACGGGATACAGATGGTACTATTTTTATCAGTAAGAGGTCCATTTTTGGATGAACAAGATTGCTATCACACAAATGATTGAAAAATACTCCTCCCTCACCCCCCCCAAAAAAAATAAACACCCGAATACGCTTCACCGCTATTCGCCCATGACCCTGTGACAAGAGGTTTTCTCCGAGTTTTACACATCGTGATTTATGCATATTTTCAAATTATCACACTGGCTGACAAGACATGTGAGAGGTAATGCTTTGAACTGATAGTGGATAAATAGACATCACAGGTCACAGGTCAAATCCCGACCGTTAACGTGCAATGGTAAGAAAAAGCACAGTCGAAGACTGAATAAATGAATTCACATGTACAGAAAAGATCTTCAATTGTACAGAACTTACTTTAGACTCCACTCTAACTGCTGATTAGACTAGTGTGAACAAGTGCATACGATAAACAAATTTATTATATTCCCGTTTGAATCTGTGAACTGAAGACATAGGTAAACAGGATGATGAAAAAATAGCCTTGCTCGTCAAAATGAAATGTAACTTCCATTTTGTTTTGGGTAGGACCAGGACATGGCACACTGTACTCGGTCAGTACTAAACACACCACTGTCCAACTTGGACTGATGAGCGAAAAATTTGAAAAAAAATTATCCCGTCTCTTTTGGATTTCTTCCTCCCCTTACGCAAAGTCTGTCTGTCTGTCTGTCTGTCTGTCTGTCTGTCTGTCTGTCTGTCTGTCTGTCTGTCTGTCTGTCTGTCTGTCTGTCTGTCTGTCTG
>UZAN01042030.1:25870-49201 GCA_900618425.1 Echinostoma caproni
TCTCTGTATTTCCCTGTACGCTATTTATGATGATGATGCGTTGATTAAAAATGAACTTGGAACTTTATTGTAAAGGAATAACCAAATAGGAACTGATTCGCAGTGGTATTCAAGCAATTCAGGTCAACAAGTAAACTCCCCTAAGATCGAGTGTTTGTTTCAACCCGCCACCCATTATTGATGTTCTCTTTCTCGCACATGATCGCATTCCACTTTCTAAGAAGCCATTAGCACTATTTTGTAGTCGATCAACAGGAAATCATAAGGACACGACCTTTGACGAGAGTGTTCTGGGTGTTGAGAGTCTCGAGCCGCGACTATAGATTTAAAATTGACAGGTGATCACAGGATTTCTTTGGAGCAACGCCCGAGGATTGCTGGACAAACGAGTAGTTCGTTGCATAATAAAATATGTATCACCGCTCCCCCCCCCCATTTGAAGGATAATAGTCACTATTTAGTGAATGGGTTTTCGATTAGCTGTCCACATTTGTGAGATTCATAACCTAACACTTTTTGCATTCGTCATTGCCATTTTTGTAGATCTAGATGAGGAAAACGCGGACGGAGACTTTTGATCTCCTCGGCTGACACTAAGGTGCATTATATGTGGCTCATGTATACATGCATCCTGTCATAAACATCACACTTACTACTGACCACACCCAGTTCTCGCGTTTCATTTGCCTATATCTCTATCCCCTGTTCGCGTTCTCGCTCATGTCGGATTGTGTGTGTGCGCGTTCATGTAGCAACCGGATGACGCTGTTTATCGGTCGAATCTTGGGGTTATTAAACACGGCTGACCTCGACAGTATCGCGTCCCTGTCGAATGGTGGTACACTCGGAAACAGGTTTGAGTGAATTGAATCCGGGTCAAACGGACGCACAAGGACAGTACCAGTACCAGTGGTGATGGGTTTTGACGAGATCCGTTTTCGAAATATGAGAGACGATATAGTGCCAAAACAATTTGGCTTCACAGTTTTGGAGTACGGTGCATGCAATGGTGTGTATATGTGTGCTTGCACATCGAACGAAACCATGTTCTAGTACAAATTTGAACGTTGCACTAAAATTTGCCGCCTACTTTGGAGAATTAAGCCCTTAATAACGGACTCTAAATCATGTTACTTCACGCTCTGATAAATCACAAACGTATTATTAATTAAGTAACGTTCCTCAAATGTTGAATAAAATTCATGTTAGCCTTGCTCACTTAATATCTTCTTTTATGCTGGGTACATGTTGTTTCACTGTGTTTGTCCGCAGCTTAAAAGTGAGGTCATTGTCCGCAGATTTCGACCCATCCGAAAATCACAACATGTCATTCAATTGAAAATTGGGGGTGGGGTGGGGTAAAAGTCGAATCGGCTTGGACGACATTTCACGGTCCGAAGTAAATATTTACAATTTTCATCGGTAGTTCTGACCACTATTGATCCGACTGAACGAAGAAGAGTGGGGAGCTTGTGTTCCAAATTAGCACCTTGATGCTTGCTAGAGGATTTTGGTTACCTCAAGCCTACTGATTGCAAATCCAGATAGATGTATTCGAGCTACTATCTTCAGAAATACTGGTCTGCACCGATATTTTCATTCAATGCTTCTGTCTCAGTTTTATGTTTCACTCGAAGGTTATCGACTGCTTTCTGATCCAATTGACTGCTCTTTACAAACGAACGTATTTAAAATAGTTCATGCTAGAGTGATAAGCCCCAGCCGCCCTACTCAGTGAGCACGAAATGTTACGTTAATCAAGGCCAAGATGCATCAAGGTCTATTCAACAAAGTTATCGGCTGTTACCAAAACTAAAAACTACAAATTTAAACTCATCGTTTTACTATAGCATAAATTAGCTTCCATTAGAAAACGGAGATTGGGAATAAAAACTGAAATTTATCGGCTAATAAATCTTGCAGTCGAACACCTGTTTGAATGATTCAATGCGTTTTCAGAAAAGACAAACAAGTTTTGAGGATGAAGTCTTGGACAGATCAATGGATAATGATATCGACAGCAAAAATATGAATACCATTCATTCGGTGTCAAACAGTGAATAGTCTAATGGTGGACCAGTCCGCAAATGATCAGTTAGAATGCGAAGCGCTTTAAGTCACTCGTTGCGATAGTTCGTTTTTTTCGAAATGCTTTTAACCGCTCAAACCGGAGCTTTAGAAAGTATAAAAGATCAGAAACGATCGAATATCCAGATTATTTACAACATTATTAATGTTTTTCAACATTCATGACTTTGCTACTCATGGGTCACGAATGGGATCTGCCTCGGTCAGGCTGATTTCACATATCAGGCGAGTAACGTTCTTGGGACGAGGCAGATTATAGCCCAATTCCACTTTGGCTGCCAAAATGGCTGCTCCATAAGCGGCCGTGTGTTGAAGAAGGCGAAGAAATAATCTACCGTGACCGCAGTCTGTGCTGTATCGTGGCCGCAAACCAGCCCGAAAACCTACATTGTGAGAACGGGGAAAAGAACAGTCTTTATGCATGCATCGAAGTTCTAAGGGTAGAGAAAAGCTGATCTTCTACAGTTTCAAATAACATATCGTCTCTATGTGGTCAGCAAAGCAGCGGCAGCGCAATTTGTTCCTGTCAGCTTTACAAGTAAAAGCATGAGGAAATTGGTGAACCGATGATCAGAAAGCTGTTTTTATCACGTGCTGAGCAGAATACACATTGAGACGAGGAAACTCCTTATTCTTCACATGGACGTACTAAGTTGGAAGAACTGGTAAAATATCGAACCATGATATTGTGACGTCAAATCCTCTGGCACAACAGGACAGATATGCTGTTGTGCTAGGCGACAGAAGGGCTGTTGTCTATCATCAAAATATTTTGGGTTTTGCACTCATATGGGATGAACGTGTCAATAATGGTGCGATAAACACGTTACACCAAGAATTTGCCCACCTACAAATCACCCGTTTAATCGAATCAGTAGATGGTGATAAAAATTATGTGAAACTTGGTCCCATATACTGCATGGGTTTTTAATGGTAACAAGTAATGGAAAATGCTCTGTGTAGACTTCAAGTGTTATAGTCATAGCTATGAACGTTCCATTTCATCATCGGTCACCCCATTATAAGTATCATCGGTCGTGTGTATACAACGTCCATAATTTGTTGTACTGTAAAATAACTACCACACCACCTGATAACAATCAGCTGACTCAGGCAAGTTTCTTACGTAGCCGAAGTCACAGGAGAATTATATTGTCAAATAGTTCAGAGATATCGTTCCATAAAGGCAAAGAATAGGATTTCCAAACGATGTAACTTTCTTTCCTGATCGCACACAAAGAAGATCAAATCAGTAAAGTCGATCTGAGAGATAAGTTTGAATTCCACTATTCATAATTTCTCTGATAACCTGATGCTGCACTATGGAGATCACTGGATTGAGAAAAATAGAAACGTTGGAAAATTTTAAGAGATTTCAATGTGTAATATCTTACAGGTATTTTCTTACCTGATTCAACAAGATCCCAGCTCTTGAACACCGAGCCACAACAGATAACGTCCATTCCGTCTGGTTTCATGAGACCTTCCTGAAAACACGAAATGGGTGAAGCTCATTCTCATCATCGGAATTTATTTCTCCAAATGATTCACTTATATCATGTTCTTCGGTGAGAGAGACGCATACCAACCAACAACTTCTATTCAAGAAGTCAGATTTTGGAAATCACTGATTGGATAGTGCTACGGGCGACAAAGACGGAACAAAGCTATATCATGCTTGATTGGATTGGAGCATTCCTCCGGCAACGGACCATATCAGTGTGTGTTTCTGATTCCCAACCCGGTTCTCTCAACGTAACCCACGGTGTTCTACAAGGGTTTTACTTGATCCCAGACTTTCCTCGCATTCATAAATGATCCATCGAATATGCTAGGGACAAAAATACTGTTTGCAGAGAATTTCAAAATCTGGAATAAAGTGACAACCCTATCACTCACTAACACTTCAAGAAACACTTAACGCAGTTTACCAATGGTGTACGGAGAACAACATTGAATTCAATGTTTCCGAATGTAAACTCATATATCTGCTCCACAGGAGTAGGTTCTCGTTTTTTCTCGCAAATCACCAGCTGCACGACACTTTAGGTGAGAATGATTACGGTACAATTGTTCAAGAAGATTCAAGCTGTTCCATCAGTTGTGCCAGGGGTTCGTCCGATGCTGTGAATAATGTCTGCTTGCTTAGACAATTCCGGTCGAGTTGAATCAGTGTGCATTCGAACGCACACAGTACGCCATCCAAGATTGGAACCCATGGTTGCAACGTGATCCTAAGATCATGGAGCGTTCACAAAGAACTGTCATCAAGATAATCAAGGGATTCAACTGACTCATCTATGAGAGGAGATTACGATCATTGGGACTATATTCTACTCAGTACCGCCTAGTTTAAGGGGACTTGATTTTGATGTATCAAATACTGCAGAACCCGAACCATCCATATTACTCGCTTCTCACGTTGTCGCTCAACATAAACCTTAGGGATATCGTTTCAAGTTATCGATTCCAGTGTCGACTGGAATCTCGGTGTCAATATTGTACAGTCAGAGTATGCATTAATTGGAACACCCATCTCAAGTCTTTTGTGCATCAATTGTTGAAGCTTTCAAGCGGAGAGTTGATGAAACCTTTACCCTACACAACTAACAAATGCAAACTAGTTGAAGGCTGCTTCTGTTATCTCCTATCCTGAACTCTATGTGACATTCTATCAGTTTTGCCGATGAACGATTCAAGTGTGTAAATATCCCATGGGGACAAGAGAAGTATGCGCTTGAAAGTAATTCCCATAATAAATTTTTAGCTTTGTGTAGCTCGTTCTGTGAAAATTTCAGTTAATTGGTTAGTTACGTTTTCCGAAAAGAAATGAACTTCAGCCACGAACAAGTTACCAAAACATTTGGTAATATTTTGCGCACTCCGTCGATATTTGTACATGATAATCAATAAATACGTTTGCTCTTGTCGAGACGGTATACCCTGTGTATCTGGGTGACGGACCAGTGAATTCAATTGGGAAAGAAGCATTCTGAGATTATTTATATTTCGATAAGCAAAACCTCGATCAAAACACACCTAAAGTGCTTACGTGAGTGTTATTGGAAAAAAATAACTTGAAATTTGGTGGAAGCACATTGTTTTCAAATTGCGTTTAAACCCATGGTATATTCGGTATTCAGACGAAAATCCAACGAACACAATCATTCATACCTAGAGCAGCAGCATCAGTAATACCATCACCGTACAATAAAATACAGTGAAACGAACTTCCCTGATCGCTGCCAAGCTCGCAGTGAGTAGAAAGTAATTAGGAATGTGGAAGGTACCTGTGAAGTGGGCCCTACTTGGAGAGACTGGAAACGAAATTGAACCATTCAGCAGTGCTGCTAATGGTTTATGACCACAGTAAGCAAACGCATCTGAAACACTCGGATGTGAAAAGCAATAATAACAAGATTAATGATCCATAAAATTATAAAAAATTGCGTGAAATCTGTCTCCTTAAACCTGCGCGTAATCCTTACCATCTTCTACATCAACGAGTGTAACTCAAGGAGAAGTGAAAAATAAATACTTGTAAGTAGTACACCATGTTGGCAGAAAGAAATGGTTTAATGTAAAATAAAGTATGAAACTCACCTTATCTGCATAACGAACAGCAGCAGACACGTGACGTCCGAGCTGGAATCCAGCATCGTGGAATAACTCCTTGCAGAACAGGTCTCCCTCGTGTGCGGCTGAAACAAATCCAATGTTGTCTGATGCTCTACACCAAATTGCTTGCATTTCACTTAATTCAAGAGCAATTCATTTTTTAACATGATTTCTTTCTCACAAACATGTACCGTAATTGGTTCCATTCAACTGAATTTTTAACAAAATAACTTGTCCCGCGGTTACATCCCGCGATTAAAGTAAAACCGATCTAAAACGTGTTATAAAATACTTCAGTTCATCAGTTACAATAAACATGAACTAACATATCTTTAGAAAAGCTAGAAATCTTGATTTGATATTAGCAACCAACGCGCAGCCGGAATATATTGGGAATTATTTAACAGTAGCATATATATTTGCAGTTCAGGGGGAACACATCAGCTGAGATTATCCGACGCGATAGATAAGATTTTCTATGCATAAGTAAGGTTGGCGTGTTGTTGACGTTTAAGCCAATTATGTGTTTGCTACTGAAGGACAAGTTTCCCGACTCTACGGTATCAATCTCCGTATACTCATTTACTTGTTCCTGTCTAACAACGCCACACGGTGAGGTGATTAAACGGATTCGTGAACATCATCCTGCGTGTATGAATACCAGGACGATTAAGCCACTCACGAGTGCAGTGATTTTATACCTAGCTGAAACATACCACACTGTGGACATGACCTAGGCTTTTTGCCCACTGTATAAAGTTTGTGGTCGATCAAGGAGGCAGGTTCGCTGTCGAACGCTGGCCACAGCAGAAGCGGTGGACACTCGTTTGCACAACTCCCTTCTGTGTGCCCAAAACACAATTTTTGCAGGCGCTAAAGCTTCTCTGACCCACTCCACGCATATATCCCGCATCTCCAGTGATCTCGGTGATCGCATGAATGAACAAACAACTATGTGATCATTATGAATCCGATTTTCAGTTTCATGATACAACCGTTTTCTTGTACTCTATAATGCGATTCTATTTCATTTCCCAAGATAGTTTTATTCCCAAATAGTGATATATATATATATGTATATCGAGATGTAGTGGTATGAATAAGAATCACTGAAAACGATTTTGTTCGCCCCTCTGTTGTTTTATTTGAAATATATTTAGAGCTATGTTTTGAGTCGAATGCAGAATCCTTGCAAAATTGCACCAAACCCCGAGTTCAAATCACTTTCTGTAACAAGCGCATATGTATATATAAATAAAAAAATGAATACACTTTTTGGTTTTGATCAATTGCGTTGCTAAAAATGTAAGAACGGTACTCTACGTTAGGGAAATTCAACATCAATAGCCTGTACACAGGGGCTTCATCAGTATGTTTAGTCCTCCTAAAATTATACATGTTTCCTTTATGCACTACGAATCGTTCCCCCGATTTGTCTCGAAAACGGATGCGATTGAAACTCGTGTACTACTGTTTTCATTGCACCTGTTCTTGTCTGAAAAATCATGGAGGGATAACAACAAAATACAATAACATGGCGATTTGGAATTCAATCGGTATCATTACCCATATGACTTAGAGATGAATAGTGAAAGAACAATTGCGATTGCTGGTAGTCTCGGCCATAGTTCCAAGGGTTTCATCCACGATTCAGTCTCATACGTGACAAATTCTCATACAGAATTAGCGACCACAGCAATAACATGTGTGTATGCTCCTTATCATGACATAAATGGCACCGTATTAAGGCCTATCGGTGCAGTGTTCTCAGTGTACTAACATCATTCGTCCCATCTCAATTGATGGACGACATTCCTATTTTGTGTTAACAAGTAGCATGGCTTTATTGTACTCCTCCGTGAATCAATGACTGCTTTATAAACGCCTTAACAGTACGGTATCGTTAGATGTTCTTCTGAAATGTCACTTTAAATGATGCACAACAATTAATCACATCTTGCGGTTGACTTTAACTGGATATCTCTCGGACTTCACCTTCAAGCACAATCCTCAGTTCGTCGAGGTGACAATACACTTGGAAGCACTAGATTCCGGTTTTATTCCCATTATAGTTGATTAGTAGTGCACAACCACCGTGCCGTTTGGGATTTAAACTCTCCACTCATCGCATGAACCACTATGCCAACCAGTTCACAACGGGGCTGACCAGAATTGCCAATTGCCGTGTTTGTTCACATATCGCCTTCAGACATGGCCGGAAAATTTGTGAAGAATTTGATGTTTGCCACTGTGTAAATTTAACACTAATTTGATTTGATCGAAGCTAGCGTTGATGGGTTACTACTGTTATTACTACTACCACGATAATGGTTGACGTTATTTTATGTGCTTGTTTGCCTGAGTATCATGGATTGGGATTATCTACACACCGATATTTGAATTCATTATCGAATCTAACCACAAACGGATAGAAAGCTTGTCAACATCCGTTTGAAGTCAAATGCTTAAGGTCGACGACAATCAACCAGGCTAGCGATTTCACATAATCTCTGCGTAAACTACGCATCTCTCACAACCACCGGCAACAAACAATGATTGTAGGTCAAATGAAGCCAGACAGCTGTCTGATAGTGTGTGAGAGAGAGAGAGAGAGAGAAAATACCTCTTAAGGCGTGCCGAAACATTCTACACGCGATTCACCATTCCTATTGGAAAATTGTGTTTACACCGATGATTAATTCATGTGACTTCAGTTACCCCCAAGGCAGCTGATAAACTCAATACTCGTTAGTATCTTTTTAACTGTGTCTGCTTCGGATCCTGTTTTTGGGTCTGTGGTGGTCAAAGCACCGACATTAAACCAAAATTTGCATTTTGTATATGATCATTGATATGATCACCAATAACAGCTCAAAGTGGCAAGAACTGACTAAAGAACCAATCAGGTCGTACAAATAGTTCACTTTGGGCCCTCTGGGGTTCATTCTGTCTCTCTCTCTCTCATTCTGTCTGATGGTATACCGTTTTCTGAATAGTTGCACACCTGGAAAATTGTTCATCTATTAATATCCTGGTTGGTTTCAATCAAGCACAGTAGATCCCAAACCGCTTGATGTAATTCTAGATATCTCGTGACCCTAACGGACATTCACGGAAAAATATATCCAAAAGTGTATTGCAGCAATAAATATATCTGTATTAAAGCATGAGTACATTTGTGTTCACTTACCATCGGCCAGATGTCGACACAACATTGCTATGTAAGTCTTGTCAAATTTCTCTCCAAAATAGGGCAACAAGTCGTGATGGTGCTTGATTTTAAAGTGTTTATAGATAGCTTCAGTGAGCTTCTGTGTCGGGTACGGTGATCTCATGAAACCCTCGGTTGTCTTCATGAAACACATGATTGCCTGATGTGCCACCCAAAAGGCTTTAGAGGCGGGGGCAGGGGGCAGGGGGCAGAAAAAGATTCCAATTGTACTGATTTCTCACAACCAAATAAGCCATTAGTGCTGAAATCGTTGAATCAAATTACCTTCTTTCTAACAGCGCAATATTCAAACTCTGGATTATTTGAATAACAACTGGTTTTGAAATGTTTGTAGCGGAATTGGTCGGACAACTTCGAATAACTTTGTTAAATGCACCACTGACGTGTAATGAAATGTGAAGCGAATTAATGAAATTTTATTGTAATCGACCAACCAAACATCGTCCTTTTAGAACTCGCATACACTTACCGGAACCTTCGTCACCCAACAGATAGCCTAATCCACCAATGCGGACAAAACTGAGGCTTCGTCTGATCAGTTTGCAAATCGATCCGGTTCCCGCGATCAGAACAATCGCGTCTGCCAAATGAAACAGTAGAGGGAAATTTCGCAATCAGTTCTTTCATTCGAAATTATAAGAAAATTTTGTCCATGAGCGAACATGTTATGAAATGTAGTAGTTTCATGCAGGAACTCGCATACCCACCTACTGATCATTGTTGTTATATTCTGGCATGTTTGTAATCATTTTTCGTTTTTTATCTTTAGTTCCTTTTGTTGAATACACAATTTTCAGGAAGGAGGAAGCGTCCAAACAAACGGCTGCCATACAACACATCGATGGGGAAAGTCAGGCGGTGGTAGTAGGATTCGAACACATATCCTTCGGGTTGATAATTGGGTAACGTTACCACCGGGACACCACCGCCCATCCGTTAGTGCACAACGCTTTTTGCTTCCACCGATAGTTTGAGCAATTGCAAAGTAATAATTATAAGATGAATGAAATTTAATTAATACATAATTGGGTATATAGAATAAAGAATGCACACGAGATATCGTGGGTCACGTTTACACTTCGTACCGAAATTCGTTCTAGTGGGAAGGATGTGACATCTCCCTATTCACGACAGACACTCTTTAGCATTCTTCGCTGGTTCAAATTAAACTAAAAACCATTCCTATTTGCTTGGTCAAAGTTTCAATAGGAACCATTTCAGCCATTGTTCGCTGTTCCTGTTCCTTCCGGTTCATTCAGATTACTATGCCAAACCTGTCAGGTTTCGGGTGACAGTAGAGATCAGTCTCAATGCACAAAGTTATTTATTTTAGCTCACGGAACCAACAGTCTATTGAGAATTAGAAACGGGCTTTGGCTGGTATTTACTTAAGTAGTCAATCCACTGAAATTGGAAAATTTGAACAAAGAATGGTGTACTGAGTGAATCATTGGACCAAATGACGCAAAGATAAAAAATAATATACATATAGGTTCCAGAAGTGAATAAGTGGTTCCAATGGACGGGACTTACCACGGTCGGTAGCAGTGACCAGTGTGCCAACAGCATCGTTGGAAGCGTGCAACTTCTCTGCGATTTTCGGTCTCAACTTTCTCACGGCCAGAATGATTTGCTCCACATTTTCTTCAGTATTGAGTCCACTGAGTGACAGACCCTGAAAAAAATCAACATTCAGTGCAGCGCAAATAGTAGTGTGTATTTGTTACAGTAAAAACAATAAAAGACTAGCAAACACAGTGTGTTTGTGTGTGTGAGAGAGAGAGAGATTTTGTTGGGTTCGGTCAAAAGTATCTAAATATCTTCATCAAACAAGGTGATTTGATTTGTCCAAGAGATAAGTACTCAACTGTTTAGTATATTCTTGATTACACCATTTTTTTCCGGTGGAGGACCTACTTGTGTATCCCTTTAACTGGATGGGATTTTTTTCTTAAAGTGCTTCCAAAGAATAATTAATGGAACTGGCACCTGGCTTGAGACAGTTCATCCGTAAAAATAGAGGGGTGTGTTGTTACCTGTGTGCTCCATTCAACCACTCACCGAAATAAACATCAGATATGCACTTTGAAGCTCACTATAGAATGAGTCAACTAACCTGTACCCAGGAGGCGCTTATGTATCAGTAAATGTTATCTAATTGCAACAGTTTCAGTGAAGATGAATTTCAGATATCGGAATTTGTTAATATCATTTTCCGGTCACCGAATACGTGATGATAAATTTTTCTAAACAGTCCCACAGAGCACATTTTCAAATAGAACAAGGAGTGGCGAACAAGCTCGTTTTCAGTGATTCATAGTCATGCCAAATACATCACAATAAATATTACGCTGTTTATATATAAGTCAGTATTCAATCACAAAAAACGTAAACAAANATTCTCAATGATCGCATAATTGTTCGGTCATCCGATCGTTGGGACCACTCGGAATATGGGGTGTATAGGGGGTGGGCCAGGGAGCTTAAGCGCCTGCACGAATTGATAAATTTTTCCGCGTGTAAACGAAGCGTGATCTCGAAAGCTAGGAAGCACTGGAAAAAGCTCTTTCGACCTGGTTGGGTCCCATCTGAAGTGTGAATCCATTGACCGAACCGGAGATCGAACCCACACTACACGACGTATTCATCATCCAATCAAATCAAACCCTCCATTCCTCTCATATAACAAACAATGAGGTTGTGAAAATTTCCAACTGTCATAACTTTGGAGGCTAGTGCTGAGATGAGCGAGGTTCGTTGTCCGCAGAAAGCTCGCCAAGATGGTTATGTTACATCGTATATAATCAAAATGAAAAACGGTCTGTCCAGCTGTCCGGTGGCCGAGTGGATAGTATACTCGCGTTCTACTTATGTGGTCCCGGGTTCGATCCCTGGTTGGGTCGATGTATTCGCGCCGCTGATGAGACCCAACCCGGTTGAAACAGTTTTCCAGTGCTTCCCAGTTTTTCAGCCCACCTCTCATCTACACAACAAGTTCATCATATAAACAAATCAAATCCTCCATTCCTCTCATATACTGAATAGTTGTATACAAAACACGATTTTATTGTCGACATTACAATGGATGATTTGATTCGGCAAATTCTCTAGGGTTTTTAAATAATCAACTCTTTGTACGTTTACCTGAGTTATGAAACAGTCTAGAAAACGAATACAGGTCATATAATGGATAAACGTATTTGCAATATGTTCTTATGTTGGCATTGTGAAAAGTTCAGTAGACTCCAAAACCAGTGCAAATGTGCAGTCTGTTTATTGATCATCCGGCACGGTTAGCAGTGCCTGACAGTTCACTAATTCCTCGTATTTTGTTGTAATATAATGTTCCATTTAGAATACATCAGATGGTACCAATAATTCATAATAGCACTCAGTTGAACGAAAATTAGCACTGAAAATCCCGACTGTTACGTGCAGATAATCGGCTGGCATGTTCCCTTCGTTTCCTTCCATCGAAACATACCAATCGTTATGTTGTATTTTTTAGGGACGTCCTAAGGCAATGATGATTGAGAAAATTTTCGGTGTCAATTACATTCATTCATAGGTGACGTTTCAATTCCATCCTCACCTATCCCGACGAATCTTCTTCTTAATTATTTCCTTTAATCCCTTTACATTTGTGGAAATAGAGCGGCAAGATATGTGAAATATGTGTGCAGCTAAAGTGAAAGGAAATGGAGCAGGTTGAATGCCGGTTACATACCAGAGACTTGAGTTCTGTTTCTGGAGGTACTTTTGCGTCCGCCAGCGCTTGATCACAGAGGTTGATCAATCTCCTGGCAGCTTCTTCCATTCCAAGGTGCTACAATATTCGTAAAGAGAGATACGACAAGGTAATGGTAACTTGGTACTGGCAAATTAGATGACACAAATTGAAGAACGTTGATAAACGAACAGAGAAATTCACTTTTCTCGGGATCACAGACATATGGAATATTTAGGTAAACAAACCAAAATACAGTGTACAAGACCACTTTGTCGTTTTAAAAATCCTGAATAAAATTTGAAGCAGAAATTAGGTTTTATTTAATTTGGTGGAGGGGATGATTATTTTTCAATAAATTTCGATTCACGGGGAAAATCTGTTCACATTTTGACCATAATATAATTTTCTAATTGCTGTCAGTTTCTAATTTGCCACACGTTTGAACAATTTTGAATGAATTTGGTACCAAACAGGTCTGCGTGCTTTCAGTACGGGTGTTTTGAAAGTTGTTTATGTATGTTTGCACAAAACTTGCAATCAGCATTTTCTGCGATCTCATATTTGCCTCAATATCCTGCTTTACTAAGTCTCAGAACGGAAAGAAATTACAAAGCCGCAACTCGGTCATTGTTAGGTTTTTCTCTAATCTAGTTCAGTAGGATTAAATTTTATTGAACAAAATATTCTGATAAACTCTTCACTTCATCTATGGAACTGCACAAAACATTAGGCGTAATTATGGGGCAAAATTAATTAGGGGCCTTATGTAGTTCGCCACTCCAAGTCCCGGGGCTTAGGTTGCCGGGTTCCACCACTGAACAGCAGGTCCTCGTGACTATGGGGTTCGCCTCGTCTGCTGTTCATCACATGTGGGTGTGTAGTAAAAAAAGGTACACAAATCAAGAAATTTCTCCTTCAGCTCTTTTAAAACCCAAAATGCCATGTGGCCAGTACTAGTTTGGATATATTTTTCCAAACATATCCAATCAGATTAAGGAATTCATATGTCTGCTACCTCTTTTTCGAGCATTACGCATTACTGATTTGAGTTAGCTCTCCATCGGACTTTACCTTCACACACTATTGTAAGCTCTTCCAGACAACCATACACTCGGAAGCACAAGACTCGAGTTTCCTTCTTATTAGAGCTCATTATATTATGCACACCCACCGTCCGGGCTTTGAACTTTGAACTTATCGCATGGGAGGCGCGTGTTACCAATGTACCAACCAGCTCATATTAGGGCTGAACCGAATTTTCAATTCATGCGTGTTCAGGTGTCGTCTTTATTGATAGTCAGTCAGTTTTGGCCCCACAGCATGGAAGGGAGATACAGTTGACTATCCGTTAACTCCAATCGAAAGCCTCACACCAAATCAGGTCTTCCATGCAGATTACGGGCTGACTTGCCACAAATCTACTAGGCTGGATTAAACACCCATCTGTTTCATTATTATATTGACTCAACGAGGAAAATAAGGAGAGATGCAAGCGATAAAGACCTGTTCCCTATTGTAGTTTACTGATTTTCAATGAAAACATTTGCTTAATTCTGGTATTCCGTGCAAGAATGCATTTCGCAATACAATAATTCAACACTATTTTTTTATCGATTTTGTTTGTACACTTGTCCAACTTGATTGTTCCACACGACAGAGTGTTCTTGTGCTTAGGGTAGTACATTGTCAGTGGTCACAGCAGGAGTATTCTTATTGGCTTGTTAACTCGATCTTGAAGCTCCAATTTCTGATCAAACTCATAAACTCTATACAGAACCCCACCACTGCCACCCGACTTTGGTGGTAGGCAGCTTTACTGTCGTCCGGCTCAATACCACGCCTGACCTATCAGGGGCTTATGTGGTTCGCCACTCTAAGTCCCGGGGCGTAGGTTGTCGATTTTCACCACTGAACAGCAGTTCCTCGTGACTATTGGTTTCACTCCATCTGCTGTTCATTACACTCAGGTGTGTATAAAAAGGACACCTATGAATTATCACTATCGTTACTTACAAACAACAAAATATGCCCTCCTCGTTGTCGTATGCAAAGATTGTTTCAAGATTAATTTTGATAAATAAATGTTTGCTCATGAATAGCTGAGAAAATGGAAGCAGTAATCTTAATGCGTACTGAACACGTAGCGAATACTATTTTCGGAAAATAGGACCCAATCCAGGTAATCAGAAACTCAACCATTTGACCTAGGCCTAAGACTTTTCATAGACCATAACCAAAAAAGTAAAAGAAACAACATTTATGATAGTTGTCTTCTAGGTGATTGGAACAAGACAGGGCAAAATGTATTCACAAAGATATCAGTTTAATTTGGCTTTCAGATTAAAGCCACCATGAACCTGGTGGAAAAGCGAACTTATAATATTATTTTTTTTCAATTAATTTCACTTCTAGGAACGCTATTTGCGAAATTCACTGAATGATGTTCGGTACACGAAATAGTTAGCCGTCATCGGTTATCATTAGCACGGTTAACGGAAAGCAACGCAGGCAAAACGCTCAACTCTTCGAAATACGTACCCAATGATTCGTGTGCGGCCCCTCTGACTTTCCAATGAGTTGCCCATCAGTATCGACAATTATCATTCTAGAACCAGTGGTACCTCTGAAATTAAGAAAATGATATTGAAGTAGATGATTCAAATCTTTTTCACGCAACCATGTTGAAGTGTTATAATTAAATACATACCTATGGCGACTTGCCTTTGAAAGTTGCTTCAATCAAACTTACCCCTCGATTCCTCCAAAAAGTTCCATCACCAGATTTCAAAAGGCTTGTCTGAAAAAAACACATCATAGATTTAAAGTATTGCAAAACAAATCAGTTACCGAATAATGTACTTGGGAAATTCACACAGTAAAAACTATTTTGTTGTAAAAAACTAAAGTAAATATAAAACTGTCGACAAATTAGTAATGGCTTACTTGTCCTATTGAAAGAGTCAGAGCTAGAAAGAACATTAATAACACATTTGCCTCCACCAAATTCACGATACAGAAGGAAACTGAATAAATTAGAATTATAATTTTGGATTAGAATTAAGGATTAAGGATTAGAATTTTGGAACATCTTGACTTTCAGAGCGCCATTAGGATGTCTGGAAAAATGATCTACTTCAAAGTAACGCATACGGATTAAAGCCTAAACTTCAAACGGAACGTTTCACGCAGCTTCAAGGGAATTTCTGTCAAAACCACATTCGGAAGAATCCAAACAAAGAGCAGCGCAGACACTCAAAAAGAAATTTTAGAAATGCATCTCTTCAGAAAATTCGACCGCAACACCTGTACTCGTTGCTTCACCAAACGAACTCTGACTCAAAGAGGAAAGCAAATAGTGGACGAAGAAACATGAACAATAACGACTCTACCGTATATCAAGGATGTTTTGGGAGTGATAACAAGACTGCTCAGATCATACGGAATCCAAGTCGTCCTTAAATCAATCTTCTGAATACTTTCAAAACCAAAATTTAAAAAAAAAACAGGGAGAAAGACAAGAACAAAGTTATCAACAAAATCAACTGCAAAGACTTCCAAAAAGCCCATATCCGAAAAGCTGGAAGAAAACGATCAACAAGGATTGGTGAACATCAATTGTCAGTCAGGAGCTAGGACTCGCTCTCACCGATTTCCCTCCAGGAAGTTCAAGAAGAACATTAATTTGAGATTAGTAAATTTGGAACAATCCATTCGGTTGTTCACTAGCAATGGCTCGCCAATGCAACTTAAAGAGAAAATGAAGTAACAAAAGACCGAGTCGTGACTCGAGAACGGGCCAAAAATACGGAAAAAGACCCTACCTTTACCCTTTTCGCCAGATTAACGGCGAATCAGGGTGAACACAACGAGAAAAAAGGACAAAAATAATTGCTGAAGAAGAAAGTACATATAAGCAAAGGGATGGAAGCAGAACACCACCACTCCACAAGCAATGAAGATGTTATCTCTACTGGTGATAAAAGGTTTGCACAACAAATTGTTAATCCCGGTGAACAGGTGAAAATCACGTATAAGACTTTTAATCTGAATCACACATTCTCCGTTTGATCCGTTGCAATTACATACTTTTTTTAAAGCAATGTTGCAGTTCTAGTTAATGTATTAGCTAACTTGTTGAAAGATGGCCAAAACGAAAGAGGAGCCAAATAGCTAAGAGGTATATGAATATCGATACGCAACTAATCGTGAATTTCAGAATTAGTAGTACTTCACAAAACTGGGTCTACCAAATAATAAATTTGTTTTTGAGGTAGTCCCAGAAGCTTGCACCTTTTGTTGGCAGTTACGACGTTTATGCATGGACAGAAATTCCTAAATGTTGCATGATACCCTGATTTCATGTCACAGCGATAGTTGATTTGTGCTAAAAACTTTATTTTCGCGATATATTGCCTAGTTTCGTCCAATAGTATCAATACAATGGCAAAATAAAAAGGACCTTATTTCTAAACTTCCTTAACAACCTTTTAAACTGAGTTGGAAAAGTTGGCGGGAAATATTCACATGAAAAAATGGTACACGTATGTCAACGTCTGTGCCAATAATCTGCAAAAAAGCTCCGAATTACACTGGTCTTGATTAAATTGAGCTTGGAACAGATTACCTACCATATGAAAATATTTTAAATATTGTCGTTCTCTTGTAGGAGTGATACCGCTTATAATTATCGATTCATCGGATAAGGTAGATGTAAGAATGAAGTTGGTAAAATGTACGGAATTTAATTGGGCTCAGGATGCTCTAATCGCTAACACAAGTTAATGGAAATAATTAATCTTTCTTGAATGTAGCTCAGGAAATAAGTCGGAAAACAATAATGAATTCCTTATTCTGAGAACGCATTTGAATGAAAGAGGCCCTCCATGTTGGGCTCCGGAAGGCTTTTTCTTGATGCTGGGACTTTTTAGAGAGCAAACTTTATAGTAATAAAAAAATGAACTCAATTCTAAACCAAGTATCAGTTCCTTTGACGCTTTCTTTTGAGATGTACAGTTATTCTCTTTATTCTTATAAAACAAGTACCCCGGGGTTAGCTATATTTATTTGTAAGTCTTTTTGAGGGAATGGAACCCTACTACCTTTGACATATTCTGGGGATAGTCGATGGATCTTAGTTATTAGGTTCGTATTTAGTGGTTAACGAGTAGCGTTGTTCTTTGCGGGCTTCGTATAGAGAATTCGTAGGAAGAAAGATTGATGAAATATTTTTCCACAGCCACAAGATTATCCAGTATTCAGAAATAAAGCTACATCTTGTCTGATTTTTATAAATTATATAGCAAAATCATTATTTCATTGGTTTTCTTGGGCCTACAGATATCGGAAAGGATTTGAAGTAGTGAAACATTTTTAATCAATTTTACTGTAAATGCGGATCAGTCAGCTAGGACATTTATGATTTATTATGCTAGAGCAATAAGTGGAAACATGTAAGAAAATAATCTCAAGAATTGTTAATTGTTCGTTATTTGGTGTTTCTTCGAACATCATTATTTTTATTCACAATCATTTATACTTTGTGGTATCATAAAAAAGACTGATTTTATGAGCCAGAATTAAGGATCGGTGGATTTGACGAAATAGTTTTAAATATATACAAATCACTATTCTTGTGTTACCCAACAAATATTATTTTTAAAACAAACTCTGTAAGCATGACATTAAAAAAATCCTTTCATGGCGTTTTTACATAACTTGGATTTATTAATCAAGCATTGTGAAACGAGTAACCAAATGACAATTTTGTGTTCAGAGATTGGAATGCATTTATAAATGAATACAAATTAAATGGAACTGTTCATGGTGACGGAGAAAGATCAATGGACAGCTGTTTTGTCCTATCTGTGACTCATCAGCGGGCTGTAAGCTCTGTCATCTTGCCAGGAATTGAACCGCAACCCATAATTTTGGGAGTTGACAGCCTTATCCCTGAATTACACGGCCAAGCACCCTCACCTAATACAAATGGCTTAATCATTTTAGACGGTGACATTTGAATTAACCTGTTTGATTTTTTTGCAGCCCCCAGATACTTTTGATGATCACCCTTGCAGATTTTACATCTTCTGGGATATCGTTAACTCTTCACTAAGATCATCAACACTGTATAGTATGCGTGAAGAAAAAGGAACTAATTTAAACATTCACCGTCCATACAAATTACTTGTCTTTAGCATGAAAGAAGAAAGCATATGGATTGGGTAAAATTCTGTTCATCTTTGAAATTCCAGTACGCATGTCATAACTGATTTCAAACTAGCTTTTGCAAGTTGTTTAGGGTTTTAATTACATTGTAGATGACTTGATAACGCACTGGATCTTTCCTGTATTTATGAGTGTTCATAATGACCTTTCAAATTTTCGAAGTGTGTTATATCAATAATGTGAATGAAACAGTTAGAAAAAGAAATAAAGAAGAATGGGGAAATGTATTATTTGTAACACGTGAGTTTGTACGAAATCGTTTTATTCATTTAACGGATAAGGCACATGCGTCACAAATAATCTGAATAAAATCATAAGAGTCGCATATCAGTCGAGCTGATTTTTGGCCCAACTTTACTGGCATAGTCAATTCGAACGGCTGTAATTAGACTTCACGGGAGTTGGCGTACGGCTCTCGATAAAAAGGTTCTATGGATTTGGAAGGACAATCTTTATTTTATAAAATAAAATTGATTATGAATAACAGAACAAGACTTCCTCTATGCACAATATAAAATATTGTTTTGAATTTGGGATATATCCTTAGATCAAAACAATAATTATTTCCTCCTCAATTCTGTTGTACATGTTTGTTCAGTACTCATTGGAGAAAATATTCAACAGAAAACATGGTATTATTTACCCAAAGGAACAATGACTTTTTGCAGTAGCTTATCTCCTGCACAATTCACTGGCGGGTAACTATTCATTGAAATGTATCAATCAAGTCAGACTGCATCCCCTTGTGATTTGTACAGCTAAAAGACAGCAATTCACAAGCCAGTAGTAGTAATTTTATTACATTTATAATTTATTATTGGAAACAGACAAAAAGCAGAAGAGGAACAATGTATGATTAATAATAACACACCTCAATTGTTCTGTCATGTGCTGAGTGAGGTAATCAAAATATTAGAGATTGTCCTGAAATTTAGGTGATTGAGTTCTGTTGATGAATTTTTGAATTTATTTATATTTACCATAACTGGTGAGAACATGGGGAAATACGGAGACTTAGATTTGAAAAATGAGATCACATTTTATTAGTACAGTTCAGGAGGTCTACTGGACAGGATTTATACATTTTCGGAATATATATGTATTTAAAGCCTATCTTTACAGACACGGAGCCAAAAATAACCATGGATTAACGAAAAATATGTGCACAGAAACGGGGAAGAAAAAACAGTCAACTTGAGTAAATGACAAATTGTTTGTGTACTGCATACAGATTTTGAGTGTTTTTGTTTTGTTTCTTTGCACACAGGAGAAAATGCATTCAGGCTACTAACTTCGGTTTCATGCCATTTGCCGCAGTGTCTCCAGCCAAAGATAATCTGAATCGTTGGGGCCTCAGCTGGGAAGCCGGGAAACCCCGACGGAAGCCATATCCGAGCACAGTCTCTTTAACCCTCCGCGCCACTTCACAGCCTGCCCAGCTTTCTGTTTCTTCCAACCTGAACCGATTCTGCGAATAGTGCACGGTGCAGCAGACGTTGCTCAGGTATTTGTAGGACGTGCCCCAGCCACCCAAGACGATGCTGTGAAATTATTTTGCTCAAAGGAAGACTATCTGATCTTCGGCTGACTTCATCCTCATTCACGCGATGCTTCCACCATAAGCGGGCGATGTTGCGCAAACAACGGTTGTCAAATACGGATAGTCGTTAGACGTGATCTGCTCGGAGAGACCAGGTCTCGCAACCATAGAGCAACACGGTGCGTACCGCTGCGTAATACATGCGCCCTTTCAGTTAAAGGGATACGTCGTGCCGGCACCAGAGATGCCGCAGATTGGCAAACGCCACTCTAGCTTTCATCAAGCGTTGAGATATCTCCTCGCCCACACCTCCGCTAAACTTTATGCAACTCCCAAGGTAAATAAAGCTTTGGACTGCTTTCAGAGTGTCATCACCCAAAGAAAGTGCAGGAATAGGTTCACTCTGAACACTGCTTTTAACTCCTCTGTCCAGTGTCTTGCTGCAGCACGTAAGGCCAATAGAGCATTGTTCAGGTTGAACCGCACAGTGACGTCCAGCGACTCTCTCGTACTGGTCCCGCTCTGCATGACCTTTGTTCGGCCACACTTAGAGTAATGTGTACAAGCTTGGCCCCCAACCCTGAAGAAGGACCAAAAGGTTCTGGAGAAGGTGCAGCGAACCTGTTCTCACTTGAACGGAGAAGCCTGAGGGAGGACCTGATTGAAGCTTTCCATATCTTTCTCTTATGGAATGTCCCACCTACTCCAGCGGAACGACGTCTCCAACAGAAGGGGGCACAGCATGAAGTTAGATAAGCCTCGGGCAATCAAACACCTAAGAGCCACCTGTTTTTCGCACCGGGTAATTAATACATGGAACAAACTGCCTCGGGTGGTAGTGGTGTCAAAAGCCATTGCCGAGTTCAAGCTGAGGCTTGACGCATCCTCGGCATCAACGTTTCCCGTATCTGACGTACCTGACACCGGGCCTAAGGTAGCTCGTCCGTCTCCATCCCCCCTCTTTATATTGGGCCTTATATCTTAAGATACTTTACTCTGATTTCTCCAACTCCCCCAACTCCATTTTCATTCACTGTTCCCCACACATTTTACCGAAACTTCTCAACATCCAGCATCACCACTTTTAGATCATGTTTCTTCTCCACAACACATCTCTTACTCTGGGTGGCTCGGAGCGGTGGGTTGCGAGCTGTTGCTTTGATCCTGACAAAACCTCAAATGTGTACTATCACTCAGAGGAACCATCAGAAGTGCATTTTCCTTTTCCACAACCGCACTCATTCATATTTACGTGAACGAAATAACAATGGTTGCCGCGCCGTGGTGCTCCCAAGCTCATTGGTGCAAAACTCTGGACTGCTTCTGGTTCCGCCGCAAGTCCTGTGACTTCGCCTATCTTTTTTGTCCTGTTTTGTCCTGCCAATCTTGCAACATCACTTTGCACTTTGGAGGTGCATTTTCGGAAGCACAATTTACTACCTCAAACACGGAAAAATTTGGTAGAAGTGTACTTGTAAGATAACAAGATTAGTAGTCACGTAAAGTTTGTCGAAATCATGTCAAATGGAGAGGTCTTAATGAAAATCACTGGTAGCAAAACGGAATGACAAGTTCACTAGTGAACTGGAGCATATCGGAAAGACGGCGATCTTTTATTATTTTTATTATTTTTTTATTACGATTACAGCTATTTCCCGGGAATTTGGATAGAATTGTGCATATTATTTCCGCGGAATGTTTGAATTAGCTGTGAACCGTGTAGAAAATAAGATATATCTTATTTTTTGGGACTACTACATAGTAGTCCCAGTGGAGTCACTTAGAGTCTCATTACAGTCAAATTAGATTCCCATTACAGCTCACAACCGTCATTCGCTCCAACTTCTTCACTTACAGGGTCATTTCAGAATAGAACAAACTTCCACTAGAGATTGTGAACTCCTCCTCCAAAAGGGTCTTCAAAACCCTGCTAGACTCAGATCTAGGCTTACCATCTCCTATGACCCATATGGTCTCCACCTTCTGAAGGACACCCCCAAGGTATCTCGCCTATCCCTGTTACTACTCCTCTCACATCCTCGCTTTCCTCCTCTAGATATTTTCCCCGATGCACACAACCTTTACCCAGCGGCACCATATTGGAGCCAGCTCCCTTTTTCGTCAACATCCCTTTCAGCTCGTGCACCGAACTGTAGAAAAGAAGACAGTTCCGAAACCGGGATTATTGGGTGCAAGCCTCGAACCCGAGTACTACTTCAAGACTTCAAGACTCAAGAGTCCCTTAAAGTCGCATGATGCTCCCTTAGAGACCCGTTAGAGTCCCTTAGAATCCCATTAGAGTCCCATTAAAGTCCCACATGGGGAGATCCCATTAGGCACTCAATCAGGGTGCGTTGGGACTTAAATAGGACTCTAAAAGGACGATGGTGCTGGCAGGGAGAGGACTTGTATATGGCTATTTAATTGATTATATACATATAATATAAGGATATAAATTCTCTATACATAAATGTTCAACAAAATGTTCCAATTCGTGTCAGTTCATTGCAGCGAATTCGCTGCAGTGAACTGACACGAACTGGAACATGTGCAGATCAGAATTAGACAACGATTGAAGGGTAATATTGCCATAAATTCCAGTAAGATGAACACTATATGCCTTACCTCCGGACTGAGGGATGCTACAGAAACGAGTGAACGTATACACATATTGAATTTATACATGTCACAAGCATATGACCTTCAGGTCAGGTCGGGTCGGGTCGGATTTGTAGTGTCTTACTTTTCTATCCACTTTATCTGACCTGATTGTACAGCTTGTTTTGATATGCTCAGTACCTAAGACAATACAAAATTCTGTTCGTAAATACGCACGTGTTCTCCAAGCGTTGCTGAGGAATTAAGCAAGCATTATCAGTTATCGTCAAGCCGTCCGTT
>UZAN01042031.1:6940-28739 GCA_900618425.1 Echinostoma caproni
AGAATACATGAATTTGATCAAAAAGACTTATGCAGCTGACGTTTGGCCTATTTACAATCAGTGTATTGCACGCTGGTTGGAGCTTTTAAAGGCATAATTCGGCTAGCGATCTGTATCAATATGCCACAGCTATTTTTGGACGTCTCACGTCTACGGCTGCAACATACCCTTACTCTGAGGTGGAACCCCGTAGTACAGAACGTTTTGAACCGCTTTACACCATAATTATTCAGATATGTTATGAGGTTGGTACCATTCAAACCAACACTAAGTACACAATAGTGGTATGATCCTGAGCTGGTTCTCATTGTATGTGGTAATCAGCTGGAAGTAGTTCCGAGATTTCAGCACCTCGGGAGTGTGATGGCATATGGTTGCGATATTTGGGCAAGAGATTATGTCACGAATAGTAAACGCTAATGCCCTGTAGTCAAACTGTAACACTGTAGTGTCGCCATTACATCAGACTTCCTCCTAAAAGAAGGGCTACATGGCCGCGGTTTGCATTTGTTTGCTTTTCAGCTGTAAGATTTGCGTTTTACACATGGGACGATAATCGACAGCCGTCATTAGAACAAATGTGTCTGAGAAGCATTGTTCGTGTTCTTTTAGACCATCAAGTCGGTAACTAGGTCGTTCTTCATCGCTTTTTAAATGCTAATATTCGTCCTCCAAAGAATTAATCATTCCGAATTGCTCTCATTTGTTTGGTTATTTTCTGCGTACGCCAGCCCTTTGTCTGACCCTCCGTGATCCCTTTGCTTTTACTGAACAAGATTGACAGAAGCTTTGCGGACGTCAGACCAATACTTGTATTTGGAGAATGGAGAAGTTAGTTTACAGACTGGTTTCAATTGGTGTATCCTGTTATTTGGGTTGGATCAAAAAGGTCAAGGATGATCGTTTGCTAGAGACACTGGCAGAAAGATCTTAAAGTAAAAGTAAATGGCGCAACTGTTGTACGGCCTGTCTGGTAAAATATCGGGCGTCTTATTCACAAACAAACACTAAACATTTAAAAGGTGAACGTGCAACAAACAAAGTAGACATTGTTGTTCCTGTTCTCCTGGTTCTCTGTACTTTGTTTCTACTCAGTTTTATTTACCAAACTAAAATTTTTCTTTTGCATAACAGATTGCACACATTATCTTCAGTTTTCTAAGGTATTTTCATCGTGAAATTCCGATAATTTCATTTTGAAATTATCCCGGTAATGTTCGATGAGATTAGAATCTATTGATCCTACAGACCACAGGATGCGACAAACGTCATGATACCGATAATTTGATCGATCTCCTAGAAATTGAGGTGCTCATGTGTTTCAGTACTGGAAGACAAAGGGTGTTCTCTGCTTCACCAATTTCTTTGACTTTCTTTCCAGCAGGTACTTCAAGCCAGTATGAAAACCGATTTACGGTTTCAACCAAAGCAACTAGCTTTCCATACCGAATTCCTCCATATTGCATATCAATTTTCCCATTCAACCGGTGGCACTAGTTCCTTTCAATCTCCAGGCTCTAATCCTTTCATTTATCACTCCTATCTGAATCTGTGTTTGAACACTTAATGCAGTATCGCCTAGTTATTTTCCACGGTAGTGATATCGATGCATCCATCGCCTACTAGAGCTACGGTTACCAACTGCCATTGGTCACTGAATAGAATTTTGCTTGTCCGTCATTCATTTGGGACAAACATTTTCATTTCCCTTAGTGGTGGTTCTGAGTCAGGTAAAGTGCATCCCTGTTTTAGGAATGACCAAATAACAAAGCGATATATCTGAAGACCTCAAATTATCTTTCTTTGTGACTCCTCTCTTCATTAATGATGCCGATGAGTAAAATAGAACTGTCGCCGAATACGATATCTTGCATTCGTTTTATTCCCATGGAAGCCCTTAATCATGTATTGTCTAATGCTTTCCGTTTTTCAGCTGCAAACCTACCGCTTTTAAACATATAGATTGCTCGAAGAAAAGCTCTCTCTCGTACGAACTCAATCCAGGTCGAAATGCGGATAAATAACGCTTGATTCGTCCGTGAATGCAGGTCAGTTGAGTGCCCATGATAAAACTCAAGTCATTCGATTAAATCTCAAACCAATCGGGTACAACCAACAACTGTTTATATTAAACTGAAATCAGTGCAGTTGCAACATTATGTTCGATGAGATGTACATCATCATATGTCGTGGTAAACGAAAAAGTAGATGATACCTTATCCCATAAAGCTTTGGTCAAAACCAGCAATCCTTTAGGTTCAAACCACAATCCCTTAGCCTTGATCCACAATCTTTTATCTGAACCAGCAATGCTTTATTCACGATCCGTAGTCCTTTAGTCTCGACGCACAAACGTTAGTCACACCGCTGTAGATGAGTGAAATCAAAAAGTACAGGACTATTTTGATGTCAACGAATGTTGAACCGTTGTATTTTGTACAAATGTTGATGTTACAAAGCTTGAATAAGAAATGAGGTGCAGCGGTCGTTTTCCGCACCAAAAGTTGATTGAAAAAGGTTTAATTTATGTGCCCGTATTATCAAACCATTCGACACATCTCGAACAGCTTCAGTGTTTACGTATAACATGCGATATTCCTGTGAGTAAAAGTCTCATGTGTAACACAAAAGGTACGTTGTTTTTGTTCGCTAGCCCAGAAATGAATCAAAAGGTGATACCACAAAACGTAAATGCTTACTGTTCCGTGTATTTACCTAAAANCATTCTTGAGATGAGGATACATTAGTAGGCCCAGGATGATAAGCACCATTCGCAAAAATACACTCAGCGTACATTCGACCCTATACAGAGTACGCCATCCAAGCTTGGAGTCCATGGCTTCAACGTGATCGCAAGATGCTTGAGCGTCCACAACGGATGGCCATCAAGATGGTCAAGGGATTCCGATACCTGTCATACAAGGACAGATTGCGATTATTGGGACTATATTCTGCTCAGTACCGCCGAACTCGAGGAGACTTGATTTTGACGTATCAAATACTGAAGAACCCAAACCATCCGTGCCGATCGCTTCTCATGTTATCGAACAATGTACACCTAAGGGGACACCGTTTCAAACTACTGATCCCAAAGTCTCGACTAGATTGCCGGCGCCAGTCTTTTGCTGTCAGAGTATGCAAATCTTGGAATGCCCTTTCATCTCATATCGCTTGTGCACCCACTATTGAATCTTTCAAGCAGAGACTAGACAAAATCTTGGCTCACCTCACATTCGTACACTAAAGGCAAACGGAACTTCACTGTAGCCTACATTCTCTATCTCCTACCTGGATTTCTATGTGACTCCTTTTTCGATGTGTAACGATTCATCTGTGTAAACATCCTATGGGACAAGAGAAGCACCAGCTTGTAAGCTATTCCCATAATAAAACTTTGACTTTGACTCCAATTACTATCGTCAGTTTGGTAACACTGTACCATTTGACATAAGTGCGACGGTTGAGGCTAAAGAATCAGGGGTTTCGTCTAAAGCTTGATGGGAAAAGGTTATCAAATTGTTTTTCGTCTAGCGTGTCAAGCTGATTCAACAGTTCCGCATTCTCTTTGAACTGCTCGAACAACGCGCCAGCCTCGGTTAGGTTGAATGCTACTAATGTTACGCATGTGATGAGGTTTGCCGCGCCAAACACTTCGCTAAATACTGAATAGGAGACTGACGGTAAGCAGTTGTGCGAGCATGTAAACGTTTTCTCATTCTGTGATGCTGAAGATGGCTGAAATTTTCTCATTGAGAAATGAAGTGGGTGAGTGCTGTTGGATCAAAGGTTGACAGAAATTAGGATGGAGACTAAACCATTTTGTCACAATAAACGCCATTGAACCGGAATGAAGTGTTCCACTGGAACGTGAGATTAGTTTTATGATTTTGGTTGATATTTTTATTTCTTTTAGTAAATATACAATGATACGATTTTCCGGAAGGAATAAGGAACCACTAAGAGGATTGCAGTAAAACATCACAAACAGGGTGATTCAGGCGGTAGTTTTCAAATGTGAACACATGGTCGCCGGAGCTGAAAGTTGGCGATCTTTACCGCTGGATCATCACAACCCAAAACAATTCCGTTCTCCCCAAAATGCAAATGAGCTGGCAAAACACAGCAACCAAAAACGGTGCATGAAAACGCAGGTTATTGATTTTAAAAAGTAAAACATGAAAATCAGTGCTTGAAACGGAGTAGAGACAAGCGCAGGCAAAGCGAGTGGGGATAGATTGAGAAATATACAGATATTTGCAGCTTAAAACGAAACCAGGTTACCCCTAACATTTAAAATCGTTGTCAATGAGGAAGTATTATTCAAAATCCCAGCATAAAGTGTAGAAAGCAAATGTTATTCACACTGCAAAATGTAGTGACGCATGGATAACCGTTAAGCAACCCAGATGTCATTAAATCTAGAAGCACTAAAGGATAACGAAGAGGAATTCCACCAAGTAGAAAACTGACAATACGGAAGATTGAAAATATTGGATTTTTAATTATTTGTTTATTTCACAGTCTCATTTGATGTCATTGGCACATGCAACTGTGAACTATTTTCAACCGGATGGCGGATCACGAATGTAAAAAATTAGGAAAGAATAGGGATAACATTAGGCAGCGCGTAAAGTGGATCAAAAATTGGATGCAATAATAAAAGGTAAATTACTGTCTGTCAGTAATTTAGTCTCTAACCCGTGCTAATAACGATGCCGGTAATCCAGCAGCCACTGGGGGAGAGCGTCTTCAAGTAATGCAATTAAAACGCGACTTCAAACAAAAAACATCTGAAAAAACACCTTGGTCGAGAGATAAAAATGAGTTAAAAGTGGATGAATGAGCTAGGCTGACGTATCTGAAAGCGATGCCTTTCTTTAGATGTTCTTTTCCTCGAAATTGACTTGTATGTAAAATAATTTTGCCAAAGAACGTTTTCGATAGAGAGTTGCGTGCAAAGTTCTCGAACCATGCACTATTCTTTTTCATGAGTATATTTATTCAAGAATGAATTGAACGTATATGTGCATTCGGTGGTTTGTCTTCAAGTAGAACCTTAGGATGAAGTGATGCGGCTTATCACACGATGCCATTTTATCGATGGAGTACGATCTCGTGTAAACAACAAAATTGGGGAGAGTAAATCTGCGAACAATCAAAACGGTCACAATGACATGAATATAAGAACCACTGGCAGTGAAGAGAAGCATCAATGTGAGTACAAAACTTTGATATGAGTGCTCCTGCCAATACTTCAATGTCATTTGGTGAACAGAAGTCCAATATGGATGTTGGACACCATAATTAAGTGAAGGTTTTGCCGAAAAACGCTGTTTGCTTTCAGCTGTAATTTGTGACATTCAAATCTCATTGCACGCATTGTTACCTTTGGCTGATTGACATCAACTGAGTCAAACGTAGCTGATAACAATTCATCTTGATTTCGTTGATTGAAAGGATATCATTTCCAATTAGTCTCCTCTAAAAGAATATGTAGCATAACTATTACCAATTCCATCCTCTTGAATAATTATGATAGATCATACAGTTTTCCGGGGGCACAATGCACACTGAAGGAAAGAATAACAGGGATGAACAACGTTTAAGTTTTAGCACTGCATTACCAATACTCCTATTCCTCTCGACGATTTCCGATCATCCTTAGTTTCCTTTTTTAAAACAACAGTATGTAAAGAATTCGTTAGAAGATTATTTTGCGCAAAACCGCCTCGCAACAAGAATGATAAATTCCGAGAAGTTATGTTGAACAGTGTTAACACTTGCTTTAAACGAAAATGCACAGTAAATGTCCAATCATTAATGCCTCCTGAGCACAAAAATATGACTGAATTCTAACGCTTCGTGATGGAAGTTTGAAACTTTGAACACTCCTTCAACTAGCTGAATAGAATTTCAGAAGAATTAAATGAAGTAATTTGAAACTAAACTGACGTAGATTTTGGATCTCCTTGAGAAACTTGTTTCATGTTGCTTCCAACTTTCAAAATTCTACGGATTGCGGAAGATACACAAATCAAATTTTTCACTAATTCCAGTGGTTAATGTGAGTAATCAATTCTCACATGCCATAACGCTGTAGATCTTAAGTATTCTGGAATCTGTCCACAAGTCTTTGAAAGAATTCCGTGAGGAAGAACAGTTAGTACCTGTCCATCAAATCACTAACAAAAACATGACTCACAAGACTGTTTTGGCGTGACGTCGGATCTTCGTTCGGGAATGTACCACTTTTGTTAACGATAAATCTTACTTTCCAACACACAGTTTAAAACGAAATCCAGATCAGAATACTAATGCGGGGTTTCAATGAACTAATGCTGAAATGCACCTGGAAGGTACAGCTTTTGTACAAAGAACATACTACCGTCAGAAAGACGGCTATTAAATGGTTTGTATGTCGATTGTGAAAATTTCAGTAGCCTCGGTGGGATTCGAACCCACGCATGGACACCGCCTACGCTTTGTACGCGCATGCTCTACTAGCTGAGCTACGAGGCCACACCGATAGCACTGATTTTTTTACATTCGAATTTATTAAATGGTTGTTAAATAGCCGCTAGTCAATCTCAAAAGTGCACCACTGATGAACATGATTCATATTCTGGGAACTTACGCCAATTGAGAGGCCGGTGCATTCATCATACGTGATTCTCCAACGAACATTATAAGAATACTTCTTGCATTGAATAGCGTTCGTTTAGTTCCAAAATTCGCGATTGAAATATGAAAGATTATACCGCAGCTATTCTGCACGCTTTTGTTCAACAACTTAATGATCCATTGACTTAGTAGACCCTGATTCCTGTTTTTATACATTTACGTTCACTTATAGTGCTCACTCTATCGCGAGGAAAATGAGGCGTCTTGAAGAAATATCTTAACAACGTCGGGCGGCGACTGCGAAGAACTTTATTCCCATTCTGGTCAGCAGTCGACACAGAAATGACCCAGAAATTCTGTTCACAAGGTTCTTTACCTCACCGGAGAATGACACCAAACAACTGCGTCAGACGATCCAGTCAAGTGTGCGGGCCATGACAATTAGGAATACGAAACCGTGGGTTTGCAATCAACGTTACCTGATTGAAGCACTGCTTTTACCATTGCCATAAAACCGATTAACCCCCATTTCCATATACCGATCTTTCTAGAATCCCCACCTACTAAATTATTGTTCAGAGTTTTACATCGGCTTTATTCATTATCAACTATCTCCCTTCTTATGGCACACAATTACCACATATTTCAATATGCTTTCACATATTCATTTCTGGTTTGGTTTGTTCTAAACCTAGCAATCTGCACCAACACTTATCCAACACCGACGCGCATTAATCAAACGATTTATGCAGATACCTGAATGTATATATTGAAAAGAAAATTCTTTGGCAGTTGCCTTAACGATCCCGCTAACTACCGCCTTGTAGCCGTTCTTCCAGTGTTGTGCAAATCATGGAGTCCATAGTAGCAGATTCCCTGATAGAACACCCAGAGAAGCACAACGTTCTGTCATCGAATCAAAATGGATTCCGACAGAAGAGATCCTGTGCTACCAATTTCCTTATCGCACGAAAAGAATGGATAAAAGCAAGTAATGACGGCGACGCGGTAGACGTTATTTATCTAGACTCCTCAAAAGTGCTTAGTCGGGTGAACCACGACATTATACTGCGGAAACTCTATAATCACGGTATTCGGAGCCTCAAGCTTGATTAGATCAAAGCAGTTATTCGACATCAGACCGAATCGGTTCTTGTTTCGTCCTATGGACGTTACCCGTGGGGTTTTACAAGGATTTGTGCTTGGCCCGCGAATTTTCCTACCATTCATAAACGACCTACCAAAGGCTCTGGGGCTAACATCATTACTGTTTGCAGATGACGTCAAAATTTGGAATACAGTAGCGCAACCGGTGGGCTCGCTAGTATTCCAGGAAACGTTGAAAGCAGCTCATTTCTGCTCTCTTCTGAACGATACTGAATTTGATGTGCCAAAGTGAATGGTTCTATCTCTATTTCTCGGAAATTAACAACTGTCACAAGGGAAGGACCTGGGTATCGTCATTCAAGAAAACTTATGCGGCTCACTCAACTACGCCAAGGTGTTGAACGCCGCTGTAAGAAACGGCAGTTTGCTTAAGCGGGTATCTGGCGGTTTGAGTCAGCGTTCTACACCCATCTACCATTAGCATAAACTCGACCACACACAGAGTAAGCTATATAGGCATAGAATCCATGGCTACAAGGTGATTGCAAAATGCTGTAGCATCCACATAGGACGGCAAACAAAATAGTTTACTCGTTAGTCATACGCCGAGAGAGATTGCAGTTGCTGGGGTTATATCGCAATCACTCCCGGCAAGTCAGAGGAGACACGATTATGGTATACCAAATAATGCAAAACCCAAGTCATTCGTGTCTCCCGCTGCTAAAAATATCATCCAACATCCATCTTAGAGGATAAACGTTCAAGCGTGTGGTCTCAAAATACCAATTGGAATGCTGGCGTCAGTCATTTGCAGTCAGAGTGTGTTCGATCTGGAACTCACTCCCACCCCACGTCGTTTGTGCACCAAACATTGAATCTTTCAAACTGAGACTTGATAAAACACTAGCATACCTTCCAACCCAACATAAGTGAAGCTGATTGCAGCAGTGTGAGGCATTTTACACAAGCCTATGGGACGAGAGAGCACGAGCTTGCAAGTTATTCCCATATTAAACCTTTGATCTTTGATCTTTGTTCAAATGCTTGACATTTTGTGAGACATCAAATGGGTAAACCTCACGAAAACAGAGATTGTTCTTCAATGAATGAAAACAGTTATGATCACCAAGCGGATTCCCGTGCACGTGATTACCTGATCATGAAACACTCGTGCTACTAGTGATCAGAGCAAGCACGATTAACTGTTTGTGCTTATTTATATCTATTGGATCTGCAGGTTCTTCATATCACTAACTGCGGCTTGATTATATCTATATATTTACTTTCATAATAAAAATTTGAGTCTTTCAGATTGACTTCATTGGAAAACGAAACAACTAGCCGAGACGCAAAGAGAGTTTTCGTGACAAAATTAATATTTAAAGTGAAAATTTGACAATGAATTCGAGCGCTGCTCCAGAAAGGTGGAGCAGAGCAATTGCTTTTTGTCGTACTCGCGTAGCGCGATCTGATAGAATGTGTAACCAGTTATACTGTACCGAACCATTGTCGCTGAAGACGAATGATGGCTCACACTGCAACGTTGAAACTTTAGGATTATAAACGAAGCCTTTTATATAATTTGTTCGTCATGAAAAGGAACGTGCATTTATACGTATCAGGGGCGGCTGAAATGCAAAGACTATCTTTTCTGCTCAAAAGTGAAATCAGATCGTTGGATTTCCTCTATGTAAATCAGTTTTAGAGACAATGAACCGTAGGATTATGTGTCCTAAAATAAAACTACTACTATACAGGCAGCAGAAAACGATGTTCATTTCTTCTATTGATATTGATCAACTGAATGCTGCATTTATTCATTCTTCGTCTGACACATTCCCCAGATTAATTGACTCCAGTTCTCCGAACATCCAATCTTCGTTTGAACCCATTATCTTAGGTGAATTATATAGACACATTCGTTCTATAGAGATATCGACTGTGCATGATCCTGTTTGTAGCCTATCAAGTCAATGCATATCATCGCTCGTACACGACTATCATCCGAAATAGGTCGAAGAGACCGAACACTGTCTGTTTGCACCCGTTTTGGCTTGACTCTGGTCACCCGGCCAGTCAAAGTTGAGGTTTATTTGATTTGTCCCGAATTTAAGCATTCCAGAATAGAACGGCGCTGTTTGTGGCAATGCGGACTTCAGTGTTCTGGACTACTTTGGAAACGCATATCTCAGTGGGCTCAGTCAGAGAACCGTCCTGACATAACCGACGTTATGCCATCATATGATGGAGCCATACAAACATTTTCCTGTAGCTTACCGGTGACAATTTAGAAGACCTTAGGCAATACTGTATCGGAACAAATTATTTTGAAAACCTCAAAACATTGAAGACATAGATTTGTCTTTTCAGTGATCCTCAAAGACTCTATAAACTATCCCGCCAGAAAAGGCGGCGTCGAAAATGTATGGTCTATTGCCTCGTGATCCGTGTTCGAACACTGCAACCATTGTTGGTGGCCCCGACTGGCCGCCTGATACTTACTGGATTATGATTTTGTGTGAGATACCACTACATCCCAAATCATTAGAACCAAGAGAAAACAAATACTGCGAGATAATTTCCGAATTATAACTTCTCAAACCCCACAAGGGCTCTGGATTGGTTCTTATGATTAAAGAGAACTACAAAGAAAAAATGAACCAGATATTGTTGAATGAGATCAAATTCAAAATGGACAACGCACCTGATACCAACATTCTCACGAAAAAGCAATTACCCGAAAGCTTCTAATTCTGTTATTATATGGTTGTATTTCTGAAGCTCAATGCAAAAATCTGAAACCACTGGGAACAGAGACGCCCCAGATGAGAGGTTCACCCAAGGCTCACGAAGCCGGTTCCCCCACTCAGACCAATTATATGCATGCGAAATTCATCATACCACAAGTTGCGACATGGTTGGACGAAATTTTGGACCAGATTCGTAAAGCTCTGTCACTTAAATGTAATAACGACTTTTTTGAACTCACAAATTTATTAAACTATTTGAATTTATCTTCTCGCAAGATGTTTTCCATTGATATTGGTTACCTTTCCAGAGATGTTTCTCTCCATGAAACAGTACACTCTTTACTTACTTCATGAGCGCTTCAAGGGATATTCACCTTTTTGTTCCCATTGATTGTTTAAAGATCTTATCATAGTTTGCACTGAGAACATAATTTTCGAATTCAGAAAAACCCACAAACAAATAGGTGATGTAGCAATGGGTAGTCTCTTATGCCCAACATCGGCTGATGTATTTCTAGGAATGATTGAAGGACCATTGAATGATAATGTTTCAATGCCTGTTTTATACAAACGTTATATCGATGATACTTTGATTTTTACCGACTCTGGTCAGTTTAACACCATTTTAACACTAAATAATACCCCTCAATCTAATATCTCGGTTTCCCTTAAGGAGGGAAATGATGGATGTTTGAATTTTTTAGATATAAAAATCAGGAAGCGATCAAATGGCACCTTGAAAAGATCCGTCCACCGGAAGACTACATGTAATGGACAATACTTACAATTTTCCGGTACACAAAAGTTCTGGTGCCAGGAGTATTTGCTCCTCTAACACTCTTCAAGAAGTGCAGGCCTTTCTACGTAGGACATAACTGAATAATGGTTATCCAGAGAAATGCACTGATGTGCTTTGCAGACGAAAGACACCAGTTGGACACATCTGCGAAGTAACAAAGAACAGCATCTTCCTCAGACTCGCCATCAAGGATGATCATATAATGAACAACGTGCATCAAAAGCTCAAGGCAGCATTAGGTCGGACGTTTCCTGTTGTACAGCTTCCACTGATACCGTATACCTAAGGACTTCATTCGGGCAATCGAAAACAGAACCAGCTGCGCAATTCTGCTTCACCTGTCGTCTGCCAATTCACCTGTAGTTGTGCTGACACTTACATCGGCAGAACGAATCGGTCCCTATCACAGCGGATGTGATTGGTACAACCGATGACGCAACATAGTCTTAGAGGTCAAACTAATAAGAGAAATCTAGAGTTATCAATCGCAAAACATCTCATGACAAATGGGCACATCCTTGACCCCTGTTTGTCGTTTAAGCCGTTGCTACATAGTATGAACCCCAGGATCTTGGCATTTAGTAAGGCGATGCTAATCAAGTTACGTAACCCAATCTTGTTCGTACAAACGTTTCTAGTACAATCAGTCAAACTACTGTGCAACTGATTTCCAACCCTACCCCAACTCCGCTACCCTGACTATTGTCCCTTGAACCACTGTAGCTATCAAAACTTGCTTGTATAAATACCAGATTGTTTTGCGTTGTAGAGAAAAGAATTAAGAGAAATAAAACAATGTTCTTATTTCGCAGTATTTGTCTTCCCTCGGTACTAACGAATTGGATAAAAGGGACCCAATGTTTTACCATTCCAATTCACCGGCGGCTGCGGTTCAGCAAATCAAGGTCAGTTTGTCATAAGCTGCAAAATCCGATAAATCCGATAAGATGCCCATCGCCAAATTGAAAAAGAAATTCGGTAAGCAAAATAACATATATTTTCCTTGGATTCAGCAAATATTCGTTAAATTACATGGAGGTGATTTGTATAATTTGATCTCCTTTTCGTAACAGACGTAAATAGAGAACGCTCTGTTTAGCTGCATACTTCGATGCTATTAAAACTAATCCTCAAAACCAGTAAACCTTTCGCTTTACTTCATTTTATTTATTTATTGAATATACAATTGAGCAAACAACAGCCATACAAAGGCCTCCTGAGAATACTAAGAAACGGGGAAGTCGGCGACGGTGGGACGAATCGAACCAGGCATCCCGGGTCACAATTTGGTGACCTAACCGCTTGATCAACCGAGCGATGAAAATTAGCCCTATGTAATTGTTTTGGTCGGTTGATGATTTCATCGAAAAATATCTTGTTTTCAACGTGAATGACAGAAAAATATAAACATATTTTTTGTCCATCCAGCTTTCCATTGTGGGACCATCCGGATTCCAAAACTCTCATTTAAAACAAGTCTACCCTCCCCGAAAATAAAAAGTCTTTCCGAAAATTGTAATTGTAATTTTGTCACTCACTACGTCAGCAGAACAGAGAGAAGTTTACCTGCATAAGATCAATTCATGGGTTTCCTCATAATCACAAGCTGTAGAAAATCAAAAATACAAAACGCCCATATCTACGACTCCCCCCAGTACTGAACTATATGAGAGAAAGAATCATGGAGTCCTGCGGTAAGGTTTTCACCTTTGGCAACTTCTTCATGAATTATATATATGTTGACTGTAGTGCACAGACAATACACTTGGCTTTCTCAATCATAAATGCAACCAAGTGACCTAACTTCCATGTAAATTATGAACTTTTGGAAAGCATAGGACATGAGAGGCGACCCCAGGGATTATCTCCATTTATGTTTGGGGCAGGGCAATCCTGACGTACTCTTCGGTTCCACAAATCTTCCATATTCGACTGAATTATAGTTCATACCATAAATCAAGCGAATACATGTTTATTCAAACAATGGTCTTTTGCATCGAATGCGGGACTGTTAGATTATGCAAATGACACAAAATTGCAAGGCGTTCGCTCAGCAACACAACATTCCATGTATTCAATATCATTCCGAGTACGTGTGCGTTTGTTCTGACAAAATTTGAGAGATCCTCTTTGGACATGTACAAGCGCATTACCAATGAAAACGGATTTCGTCTAAATTGTAAACAAAGTATGATTCAGTTCAACGCCCAACATTAGTATGTTTATTATTATTCAAAGAAGAAACATTATTTCGTGTAAAGGAACCAAATTTGGACTCACATAACAGTAGTAGCCACCGGAAATCTTTGTATGCAATGCGGCTTGCTCTTGAGACAAACAGTCGGTACACGTGTAGCAATTCGGAAAGCAGCCTGCAGTAGGAACAATATAAATGATCAATCTTTCAGACATTGGCACACTGTTTGATATATCTATATGGAAAATTACAACCAACTTCATAGGCATATTCCTAAGATATCTGCAAGTGTTCTCTTTATAAATGATTCAAAACTAGTATATCGTTTTAACTAACCCAGTGAAGTCTGCGCTAGAAGCAGTAGTCCAATGTAGTGTAAAACGGAAATCATTCTGTCTAAAAGAAGAACGTGTCCAAAATACCAACTAATTGGGACACAGTTTATTCATTCAAAATCGTTTTAGGTAGGAGCATATTATCCACCCATTGGTTTATACAAATATCCAATGAGTGACTGCCATCTGTCAGTTATTTTATCAAAGAATTTTCTTTCTATGAGCTCTGCTGTAATTACAATTTATTGAGTCCTCAAACTTTCGCTTCTTATANAAAGAAATCTAGAGCGTCGTAAATTATGAATATAATTTATAAAATGAAAACCAATCAAGATCTGACTCTTGATAAATAATTGCAGTTAGGAGGAGTTGAATTGATCTAAATTTTGAAATGCAAATAACGCTTGGTTAGATCCAAATGGAATGTCTCGTAAAATAATTCTTACAGTGTAAGGCTTTCTCCGAATAAAAAGTCACATCCCATCGATTAATTAAAGGTTGTCCAAAAGTAAGTTCCGTAAATGAAACGAACCGTCCTAAATTTCAACAAAGAGATCCATTTATCCTTTCGGTCAACGTCACGTGCAGCCAGCTAAAGTGAACACTTAGGGTTACTAGTTTAATAAATTAAAAAAAACCAAACACAAAGTACACTACACTTAGTCAAAAATCCGTGTGTTCGGCCTGAAAACAGGAGTGACTTTTCCAGGAAAAGCATTAATTATTAGATCTTTCAGTTGAAGAAATAATGTATAAAAATAAATGCCGATTTGCTCGATGTGTTTTTCGTTCTAGACCAGGTGGCAAATAAAACTTTTTTCAAATATGCAAAGTTTGGTTGCCTCGATGAGATTCAAACCCAGTATGGACTCTGCGTTCGTATTTTATACGGTTCATGCTCTACCAGCTGAGGTACAAGGTCTCACTGATAGAACTCGTCCTTTTTCATGTGGAANTTGACCCAAATTACATATGTATAAAATAATCCACCAATTAGCATTAAGGCGTGATGAGCTTTTTTAAATCCAGCGGAATTAGCCGCGTGAAATAACGCTTAAAACTGAGCCGTTTCCAGATGATAGAAGACAACATACTTATATATGACTTCTAAAACATCACTTGCCTCGGTAGGATTCCGATCCAGGCATGGAAGATGTTTGCCTACATTCGCGTGATGATTAGTTCGTTACGATTTCATCATGGACATGTTTCGTCTAACAAGATAGAAAGAAGTGAAATCAAAATGTCGCCGAATAAAAAGTATTGTGCTCGGGCTAAAAATGATATTTTCGTAAATCTTGATGAAACGTGGGATCGTGTGAGCATGCCAAGCCGTTGGTCTCATTTACTCACTTCATGGGTTATGATATAAACCCCAATGGGTGGTTCTCTGAAGCGTTCTTAGGGTTTGAGAAAAATCGCTCGTTATTTTCCAATACGCTCTTATCAAATGGCGAACGTACACAGGTTTATGTAAAGAAAAATACATAAAACACACTTCGCATGGATACAAAATTTGAATAATAGGGAAAATCAAAATGTTAGGGAGTCTAAAAAATATATATTTTTGAGAAAAATTTACCAGAAAGATCAAAACCATTTAATAAGATACAACAGGAAAACGAGTATCGGTATGCCTTTTGATATCAAAACCATATGGAATGAACCAATCACCAGCTCATATTGAATCTGGCCATTACCTATATGACTGATTGTCTCTATTCCTCGCTACACGAATAAAGTTACTTTCTTTAAAATGCCATCGGAGGCAGGCATACAGTATGTCGCAAGGAAAAATCCTTTGAAAAGAAGTCAAGCATAAAATAAAAACCGAGTTAAGTTTTTCAGAAATTATAAGAACAAAATCAAAAAATGGAGTCAGTCAAAGGAGAATTATGGAAAATCGTGAAATAACACGAACAACGACTCCACTGCTATCAACCTGCATCTTTTAGCTTCATCTAGCTAAGATACCACGTGGACGCTAACAGGTGTTACTCATGAGTACCCAAATAAAACTATTATCAAACGCCTTCAATCGTTTGTGTAATTTCAACATTTCCTGGCTTGTTTAATATTTTTAGAGGCTGGGTGTCTTTTTGGTTTACTCTTTAATTCATATGCACATGTAAATTCTTAAACAACTTAAAATAAAACTGATTTCTCTTTTCCCATCTCTATCTGTTTACATGTAAAATAGAATTCTATAGCACAGTGATCAGTGGAAAACAACAAAACAACAACAAAAAACAAATCAACCTAATCATCGGACGACGCAAGACTAATCTCAGAATACCTATACATGTGTGATCACGAAAAATAACGTATAGATAAATTATCAGATCAAACACACAAAAACCCAAAACCCTACGATCAGACAACGTTTGGTGATGCATCTTGATTATAATGCTAAGATTGAGTCCATTTGGAAGCGTCTGATGCTGGCGGAGAAGTATCCTTTGTCGCTCCGGGCTTACTGTCAATAGCTGTGTCCTGTCAATCCTGCTTTGTTCTGTCCGAGAGAGATTTATATCCTAATATTTGTTTAAATGGCGGATAGTATAGAGTCGTAAGCAAATGGAACNTGGACGGTCGTTGTAATCTAGTTCGGCCTCATCTGCTGGTCCAATCCATCGTCCAAACTGGAGATCAAAACCGGGAACTCACAACCAAAAGACCTCCGACTGTGAATAAGTTAATTGAAAAACGTTAGAAACTTGCATGCAGAAAGACGGTATTGACAGATAAAAAATGAATAAATAAACTAAATCATGTGGTGTTAAACCAAAACTGTAATAATTGGTGCCCGATTTACTATAAGGTGAGCAAGAAAAGGGAGGATGCTGCATCTGTATGTGACGGTGCTTGTGAAGAGGAGCCTATAATGGGAGCGGGTACGGGGTTTGACATGAATTTATTAAGTTCGTTGTGCACGCCGTGATCTTCGTTGTTCGAGATTCTGTCGGTCATTCTTTCACATGCGTCGACATATTTGTACACAATAAAAATCAACCAGAACTTTTCTGACTATGCCGCAGCATCGGAACAGGAGTTTTATAGACCTGGAATTTGATGGGAAATATTTTTCTTTTAAGCCGGGAAAAAATACAGGGGAACAGTACAGCCAATGAGAGAGGATTCATTCTACCACGAATTACGTTTGGGGGAGAACAGCAAGCTTCTTAAACCTGAAAGTATGGAAAAAAAGTTTACGAACCTTATTGTAAACGTTCTCTGCATGTAAGGTCCAAGAGAGATTGTGGGATAGAATGACTCCGAAGTATCCAACAGAGTCAGCCTTGGAAATGCTGTGTCTGTTAATTACTAGATCCGGTAAATGATTAAAGGTGGTTTGATGGCGTGAGCTAGATTTAAGGCTGAAGGGAACGTTGACTCATTTGGAAACATTAAGCAACAGTTATCGTGGTAGTGAGCAACTAAAAACGTCATTCATACTGCTTGGAGTTGGTGGAAATGAGCATCAGTATTGGAGAGGCACTCAATCACCACATCTTCCGCATACTTAAAGGCAACAAAGTGCGAAGGGACGAGAGGTGGTTTATGTACACGGAACAAAGGAAGGCAAAATGGCGACCTAAAAGAAACCAGAGTTAACATAAGATGACGACGTTTTACCATTGCATGAGGTAAATTGCGTCCCAAAAGTACAGTAGTTGGCAGGAACGTTTAAAACGTCGGATCCTAAGCCGCGGTCAGCAAGACGTTAAATGAGAATGCGACGGTTAACCGAACCAAAGGCGTTGGTGTAGTCAAGAAAAGTAAGGCGAACAGTTCCGAGAACTAAGACCACAGAACGGACAACATACACCACAGCATCAACATTCGAAGGGTATTTCTTATAAATAAACTGAGGAGGATCAAAGATATTAGAGAAGATAGTCAAACATATTTAGAATATCAAGCTTGGATTAGCTGTCCAGTGCTCTTTGTTGGTTATCACAAACATTTCCATCGCATTTAAGATAGTCAGACAGTTCAATAGCACTCTTTCAAAGACCTTCAACAGGGCTGAGGTACATGCAATCGGTCGGTATTTTGAAGAACTCTCCATGGGAATGGGTCTTATCCGGACAGCCATCCAGCAATTAGTGATTGTTCCGGAGGACAAACACAAATTAAACAACTCTGCATCCGGCGTTGCAACGTTTTCTGCACAGGTTTTCAATAAAATAGCGGTAAATGAGTTCGGTCTGTGGGTCTTGTTTGAATTACATTACTTCAAACCTTTGAGAACCTCGGGTTGGTGTTTTCTGAAGAATTGAAAACGGACGGTTGAGAATTGGACTCAGAGGAGGCAGAAAATTGTTGTTTTAATTCTTCTACATCAGGGCAGGAGCTCCCACCTGTGCCGCCGAGTTGCTTCAACGCCGACCACATCTCGTGACAGCTCCGGTTGACCAAGATGGTCTCAACATACATCTGATTCAAACGCTGAATCTTTGTCTTGAAATTAATCGGGAGTCGCTTAACATTCTAGCGCCTGCCATTCGTATAGGCCTTCTCTTTATCACGTTGAAGGCGTTTTCGGAGAGGCGATGCAAATCTGTCAGTACGAATATATATTGTCTCGATCGGGCAAAACAAATCAAAACAGAAATTAAGGCAGCCGGTGAGATGTTCACATTTGGAAGAATTATTGGAATTGAGGAAGACAGAAACATCGGTTGAGGAGATCATATCTTGGAATTGAGGTAACTTATAATGGGTAAAATTCCTCCTTCATATTGCTCGTGATGCTAAATGCGCTTGTTGACGATGAAACATTTTACCATAGATTTTTGGGTGCAAACGATTTGTACGGTCGTCGGACGTGCTGATAAAGGCTCGATTTTCTATAAGAAGATATCTGGGATAAATACAAAAATGCCGTCAAGCTGGGAATTCAAACGAGTGGGAAGTGCACAAGATTAACCAAGCCTAATGTTCCTAAGAAACAAATACCGAAACAATGAAAACCACGAGCCACAACACACAATGGCCGGTCTAAGCCTGTCATGAATCGTGTTGAGAAAGAGTCGGAAAACATTCGGGTGTCAGAAGTGGGCGTGTCAGGGGCAATAATAATGTTTGCCAGAAGGATATGATGAAAATTGCTAAGAAAACGGGGTTTAAATTGAATGACAATGCAGTTGATTTTTGTGGTAATAAAATGAAACGAAAGATGAGAGCTGTTACACCACACACGATTGACAAAAGTGACTACTTCAGCACTTCTTTTATTGAAGTTCATAATCCGATCATCTCGAAAGATATTGAATCCGTCGAACAGGACAACGCCGTCCTCAACGTCAAGGTGTAACCAACTCTCCTGGAGAATACATTTTTGCATACATTTTCATGTAACATACTCTTGACTTCATCAACTTTCCCCAGGATTGAATGGATGTTACTGGAAATAATAACGGGAACACCACCTGCGAGAGACCCTCCAACCAGCGCAATGTTTTCCTTGTTTTCTTTGCCCCTTCTTCCTCAATCGGTTGTGTCCATTTCGCACACAATGCGCAAGGCACGAAAATTAGTATTCAGGCGCGATAAAACAAAGAGAGATCAAAAATGTGTGGCCGTAGGGCAGTATCTGACCTTGAAAATTGAACGAATTGCTTGATAAAATTTATTGAGGATAGAACGCAGTTTTCCACTGTAAAATCGCGAAAAATTCAGATGATAGATTTTGGGACAGGTGAATTCAAAAGTCATTTATATGATGCAAAAACACAAACACTCTTGACCAGCGTATTGCAGGCATCACACTCTGCGCACCTCTGCAGTAGCCTTCAAGGTTGTGGCTCGATTGAACCATGCTGGTTGAACCATGGATCTCCTGGTAGTTATTTTGATGACCTCACCACCTGACTATCACCGGCAAATCCTGTCATAAATTCTGCTTGGGAACAAACAATACTCTACTCATTTACTTCCAAATAATATGGCTTAGTTCAGTTAACGACTTCTCAATCACATTCGATGTATTTCCACACCTTCCGCACATTGAACAGCACCGTTTAGAATACTCTTGTGATTGAAATGCACCATAGCAAGTTAAGTTCTGAACCAGGTGAAATGCAGTTGTGTCAAAGAGTGCTGCATCCAATATCCTCAATTATGAATATCTTTTTTCCTAAATATTCCCCTGGAAAACAAGTAAATCAGAAGAAAATTGAAACATTTTGATTTTTAACCGTGGTTGCCAATTTTTGCAATGAATTTAACGAAGTAATTCGTCGGAGTTTGTTATAAGATACCTTGCGGTTTACGGGAAGCTGTGTCTGCTATTTATAGTGTAATTCACAATTTAAAAAATCATTATTTTATTTTTCTCAGATTCTAGTATAATTACTAATTCAGTGATGTACACAACTACATTTACTTAAGGTCTACAATGGTTATTCAGCTGAATCGAGTCAGCGCAATCTACTGCCAATACATCTGACTATTTTGATATTCGAAGCCAACTTCTGAAATGACTTGATCCCACAATATGAATCTCGCTGACTCGTCAGTAGGCATGCTGCCAACTTTGTATCCCTTTTCGGAAAGGCACTTTTGTTCAACTTTGTAGTCTGCAATGTATCTGTCTTTCTGAACTTAAATGGAATTATACTGTATGTGGACTAAAAACGGTAGGCTTTGGCATTTGATGTTTCATTCATAAGCCAAAATTGAGTATGCGTATTTTAGTTGAATAATGTTTAATTTTAGTTTGGATAATTACGAACAGCTTCGTAGTCATTCAGGTCCTAAGAGCTTGTAATCGGTCCGTCCTTCACAGAGCTCAGAGATATCTTTTATTTGTAAATCAGAAAGAAATCTCATCACAGTGCTGGCCTATCTGAGCCCACCAATTGGATTACCTGTCATAAGAGGCTTGCCCTTCAAGTTTGACGCCCCAATTCGGACAGCTTTTATTAACTGTCCTGGTTTTGATTTCGTCATATCTCAAAAAATATTCCAAATTGGTTTTATCGGCTGAATCAATTAAAACACCAATGATATTAGTTGAAGGGTGACATCTTACTTCACATTATGAAGATATTTACCAATCTTTTTGATGTACCGTATTCTGACTAACAGTGCAAAAGTAACAATCATGTGGGAGGTCAGGTGGGGAAAACTATCAAAATAGCGACCGCGAGGTGTTGAGGTTTTTACCTGCTCCACTGTCTCCAATCTTCCATATTTCTGCTTTACCCCAGACAGCCTCCATATGATTGCAACTTTTTTCCTGAAAGTTGGCTGCGCAATTGTACACTCATTAAATAAAAGAGGAAGCGAAAACAATTGTTTGTTTGTGCAAGTTTTACTCTATTCTAAAACATACACCAGGTGTTCTGTTTTCTTGTCCTGATACGTTTTATCACTAAATGTGGGATAAAAGTAGATACCAAATCTTTTGTTATAGTGCCCACGTAATCCGAGATTTTTCATGAAATGTCTGATATGTTTCCTGGGTGTTTTGAGTAGGCACCATGATTGTTGTGCGGAAATGGTGATAACTACTAGTCGTCATGGTAGTCAGAAACAAGCAAAATAAGTTCCATTTATGAAACGGTTTATTCCATTTAGGTTTCCTAAAATTCTGCAATATCTGTCTGTTATTTACTGCACTTCCACATTAATCTCGTATGATCAAATACAAAATTGTTCTATCTTTTAGAAAATTTTCAACTGGACTGATATTGGTAGAATACCTGTGGAACTCTACCAGTTCCCCGACAACCGTGAACGTAAATTACGTTCAAATGCCCATTTATCTCATCATAACCCGTATTGTAGGGCAACCATGCTGGAAACGAATATTCGACTATGATTTGTGTAAACTGAAGCAAGCCTTTCCCGAGATCAATTTGAAAAGAAAAGACCAAATTGCAATACTGCACGATTTATGTCTAGGATGATTTCGCTGCATCTCAACATGATGCATACTGCAGAAAATACAATACTTATATAGGGATTTCGCATGGCAACA
>UZAN01042031.1:38755-49815 GCA_900618425.1 Echinostoma caproni
GAAGACACGTATCCCTAAGTGGCCCCAGAAAAACAGAATCAGCAAACTCAATAAAAACAATAATCGTAATGTCGTTAGCGATCCAGTTGCACTACGGCAATTCTGTTCTGCAGGCCAAAGCGACAACACTAAATTTGAATTTGGCAGAAAGCCTTGGTGCTAGTGCACCGAGGTGAGCATCGCTTAATTGAAGACTTGGAGATAAACGAAGTCTGGTGTATGTTTTGTTTTGGCTACGTATTAGTTCCAGGTGATTGTACTTTTGCTTGATGGTGATGGTGAAATCGTCGTTCACATACCGTCTGTGTGTGCTGCGAGTCGGCCAGGGATACTTCGGGCTTTGTGTCAAAAAGGTATCATAAATTAGTCAGCTATGACAGGACCCAACGAACTTGCCATGATTTTAAACCTCAGTTTACCGATTTCAGAAAGCAATCACAGATTACCCGAAGTTTTTCGTGGGCAGGAGTATTAAGTCCTCCATTTCAGACCTGGCCTAAGCCGCACATTTCAGTAAAAAAAAACTCACACCGACTTTCATATTTCTACCAGCCGTTGACCCACCCCTATTAAGGTCAATTTCTCATTCATAAGGTTGGTTCTGGTGGTACACCAAGCACCTATGTTTTGGACAGGCAGAATTTACCTCATATATGTATTATATAAGTTAAAATTTTGAGAAAGCACAGTGATATCGGTGTAGGTGAAAATAAGCCGATATTTCAGTTACCGTGGATAACCTTTATCAAGACGATTTTACAATCGAATGAGTCAGGAACAGTTTGCCAAGTAAACTCTCACGCACTGTGTATGTGTGTGTGTATGCGTGCGTTTCCATGTATGTCCGTGTCCATGCCTGTGTGAACGTCACCGATCCGGATCGGGCGTTGGGCGCATCCCTTTGTGTAATGTTTGTCTGTGGGATCGGGGTTATCTGTGGTAAAATCAGATACTCGAAACCCCTGCCCCGTCGTTTCGGTTTACGCACTCAGGATGGGCACTAATTGCCAAAGCCTCGGCGTATAGGCTCTCGGTGTTTGTCCGAAAACCTCATTGGAGAATTTTCGTGTTTTCATAGTCGATACATGTCCCTCGATTGCCGAATCTCATTCAAGTTTGTTGAGCTGTGTGGCATTAGTTGATCTCAATTTTTCTTTTCTTTGACGTTCAGTGATTCTCTCTCTAAGTTGTCTGCATGTTTGTCCAATACATTCTCCTGGGTAATCCTTGCAACTGATCTTGTAAATGCAGTTTCTTTTATCCTGCATCTGAATTGGATCTTTGACCTTGGACAGCTTTTGTTGAAGTGTGTTATCTATCCGGAAGAAAACCCGGATGTTGTAACCACCGAGGATATTTCTGATTGTCTCAGATGTCCCCTATCTGTAAGGTATACCAGTGGATGCCAGCCAGTCTGTTGAACCCTTGCTTTCCGTGGTTGTTTTAGGTTTGGTAACCTCGTGTCGTACAAACCGCTGTGGGTAGTTGTTGTCCTTGGGTACCCATTTTAAGTGTCTCATTTCTTCTTCGAATGTTGCTTCCTTGGTGAAGAGGTCTTAAACCCTGTTTGCTAGTGACGAGATCAGTGAACGTTTTATGAATTGTGGATGTGCAGAATCAAACTTCAAATATCTGTCTGAGTGGGTTGGTCTTCTGTGAATGCCTGTTGGAAATCCATGAGATTCGCTGATTTTTGCACAGCTTTTGAAAGTTGATGACTCTCTCTGAATTATCTGTTTCCGTCGTGAATCTTATCGAGTTACACTGATTGTTCAGGTAATGAAGACAATCTGTCGTTTGATCTGATTTGATGATTGACGTATCTGATGTATAGACGCGGGGGGTTCCTGAGTGCAATGAGGGCTTCTGATTCTATAGAGTGCATAAAAAGATTGGCAACAATTGGTAATAAAGGAGAACCCATCGCAACACCATCAGTCTGTTTGTACCATGTGTGTTTGAACGTAAAATATGTGGAAGTGAGGCATAGTTCTACACTATTATTGATTTCATGTCGGGTTAATAAGCAACGTTCTGTCAAAGATGCACCAGAGCTCAATATGGAATGTAGGAAATCTAAACTGTTTCTAATGGAAACACTCGTGTACACGGATACCACATCAAAAATAACAGCAACTTCATCGCTCTGTAGTTCAGTAGTCTGTAGAACGCGGGCAATATGAAGAGCATCATTGACCTGACTGACCACAATTTTCTGATAAGGTTTTAACTGAATGCTGAGATACTCGGCTAATCTGCAGTTTGCACACGGAGTATAGTCCACAATTGGGCGAATGGCTATGTTGGGTTTGTGAACATTTGGAACACCACAAATATACAGACACGGCGAAGTGGTTAGGTCACCAACCCGTGACCCGTGAGTCCCGGGTTAGAACCGCTTCACCACCGCCCGTCTTCCCTATTCCTGTATTTCCCCAGGCAGTCGTTGCATGGCCACAACCCCCTTCCTGAAAATCGACTGTACATTTGTATATTCAATAAATGAAAAGGAAGTTAAGAATTGCAAAGGCGCATGCACACACATACACATACACAGTGCGTGAGAGTTTACTTGGCAAACTGTTCCTGACTCATTCGATAGTAAAATCGTCCTGATAAAGGTTACCCACGATAACCGAAATATCGGCTTATTTTCACCTGAACCGATATCACTGTTTTTTAAAATTACATCTTATATGAAACATATCACATGGCCCATCGATTTTTCGATGTACTCCGAATGTCGTTCGGGTCTGACACAGAGTATTTACCTCTCTTCTGATCTTGGTGTACTGGTTGTGTTGTCATCAACCAAAATGTATTTCAAAAAGAGAACATCAGCTGTAATCCTCTATTTGAGACCCATCGGCTTGTTGACTTATTGTTCCGTTCGGAATAGTTCTCATTTATTAACTAGCTAGATCAGTTATCTCTCATTCATTCTGGAATTCACTGCAAGCTTAGTGTCACCCGTAGCTTTAATCAAAAGAATACTGGTCAACATCGTTGAAAACTTTAAATTAGCGATAAACATGACGTCATCTAATACAATACATTATTATGCAATACAGTGCTTTTTTGAAAGAGCGCAATATCATTTTAAAGGACTTCAGTACGTTCTGTCAATTGATCTTTCGCTGGGAAACACTTTCAAGTTTGCCCAAAAGCCTATGGAAATAACCACCGCGACAAAGCTCACAAATATCCCGGTTTAGTAGATTCCTCCATAAATCTTCAACAATAATAGTATTTAGGTATAATCTCTCTGTGAACTGGAAACTGAACCCACACGGACTGTAATGACTATGTTTATAATGCAGTTTCTCACATTTAGAAAACGATCACAACTCCGAACTTGACAGTATTTTCTGTCTGGAATAATCTCGAGGTTACAAAGCAAGTTGGGAATACCTGTCGGCTCATTGTTTCCTCCAGTATTTGGCAAATATGCAAAGGTAGCATTTCAGAATGAACGGTTGTCGGATTCCTTTGGAAAATGAACACAATACCTAACTGTTTAGGGAGGGAGAGGTATATTTGGTGACTAACGCAACACGTTCCGTGAATAGTTCGCGTGATGGCCCTGGAGGAATCNATCGTAAATTAGGACAATGATGTCTTCATTGGTTATTCAACTGTTTATGGGATTTCCTTATGCTAATCTTACGTTTACAAAACTTCTAAAACGGGGGTAGTCATTTCTAGAAGGCTTCTGGGAACAACCTCGGACTGTATTTGTCACTTTTTGTTTCCAATTTGTCAACTCAATGTCTCTCTGATTTATCAAACAACGGACGGAGCACCAAAAGCTTTCCAATGAAAACCTCTGTACCGACGAAGCGCATGTTTTTAAAAGCAGTCTTGAAAAGTTCGGCAGGTAAATTAGAAAGATATTTCAAAGGTGAGAATGAATATCAGTGAATATAATATATCATCAGTCAAATCTAAGAACTGACTGTGAGAAATCTGTAAATTAAAAGCCTGACAGCATACTCACAATGCATTACCAAGTGCCATAAGTGGTGAGGTTATTACAATTTTCGATTACAATTTTCCTCTAACGCACGCTCTGATCCACTTAACAAAATGCGGCCATATGTGACCTGGAACTTAATGCACAATGAGACACGCACACACACACGAATACATAATCCAGTGTTGTTATAATTTTATCAGAAAACCCACTAATCTGACTTCTCAACAATCCTCCAAAAAGGCTAAGAGGTCCTCATTAGACCTTGTTTTGCGCTCAGTCATCGTCGTAAGTTTAAATTCCTCCAAGGTAATCAAGCGAGCTATTCACGGAACGTGTTGCGTTAGTCACCAAATATACCTCTCCCTCCCTAAACAGTTAGGTATTGTGTTCATTTTCCAAAGGAATCCGACAACCGTTCATTCTGAAATGCTACCTTTGCATATTTGCCAAATGCTGGAGGAAACAATGAGCCGACAGGTATTCTCAACTGAGGCACTTTGAGGTCTGGCATAACTCAGATATTGCGAGGTGAATTAATTTAGAAGGGGTACTGGACTGTATGTTTGTGCTTTGTAACCTCGAAAATATTCCAGACAGAAAATATTGTCAAGTTTGGAATTGTCGTCTAGCCATCAAGTATGAATAGTTGAACTAGACAATTGGATATAATTCACAGACTGTTCGGTGAACGAAAAACATGAATGGTAATTTTGTTACCTGTTGACGTTCATGAAAATTGGAAATGCTTCTCTTTCTATAGAAGACCAGGGAAATGATTCAACGTAATAACCTAGTAGACAAACTACTAAACTGCAGTTAGCTAAATGCGTCTCTTACAGTCAAACTATATTCTCTACGGATTATAATTTCATTCTCACTAGAGAAACGTATTGTTTATAATTTTGACAAACTCTGACTAGAAAAAAGTAGTTTTTTTTTCAAAAGTACAATCAGAATTTCTTCCACCAATGCAATCGCTTGAGCTCTTCATAATAGCAATACATTTTCGGCCTCAGCAGTAGTATATTGGAATATGGGAATAGTAGCACAGTGTTTGAAATGATGTGAAATGATTGTAGCTCGGGATGCGGATGATGGTGTTGGTGAGTTCTCCTGAGTTCTCTTCCTGCTCGGAGAACTCAACAACACCAACAGTAGCACACTGTATTGGAAAATGATCTTTGAATTGATTTTTCAGTAATCGGTGTCATTCATTATTGTTTTGCCCCAATCGAACATTGGATATCTGTTACGTATTTTGTAACGAAATTATTGTTCCAATATCATGGCATGCAGATGAAAACACCGCATTTATTCACCTGTTGAATGCTACGGGTTCATTTACAGGTCGTCGTTTGTCGGTCATCTGTATTCCTGTAATCAAGGTTATAATATACAAAGGTATTATTCGGTATTTCGGACACGACGAACATCATCAATAGTCTCATTTTATTGATATTTGATCCCTGAAGGTATCATCTCACAACTTCTAGGCTAATTCGTTCCCACTTTGGATAAATACCCCAAAACTGTTCGCTTTCTGCGCACCTCTATCTGAATCTTTCAAGCCTGTTCTTTCGGTCCTCTGCTATGATAAGGAACCAGTGTTTTATTCGCTCTGGTATGCGTAATTATACAACCAAGGGAGAATAATATCACCTTTCGAACGAAGCAGATGATTACCAATATGCAAATACTATACCCCAAACCGGAAACCTCCCTTAAACTGGAATTTTGGGTGTTTTTTATTCTCAGGGGTTTTTTGTTCCATTCTCTTGGTATACAGGACATGATTCTTCATGAAATATGGCTGAAAGCCAGCAGAGGGCCCCGATCGGCTTAGAGCATCATTCTGTCTTAATAAAAGGATTATTAAATAAAGGAAATTTCCGTTTCCAAATACCAAGTAAAGCTCAACGTCAAACTGTTCGTTGCCCGTCATAGATGTCCGGACTAGGACGGAATGAAAGGATAAGTTGGAATCAAATGGGCCTAAACTTGCAGGACTGTTAGCCGGCCCTGTAACGCACATATAATTCATCTTCTGAAATAGTTGTTTTTCGTCTAATTATTTACACTGTCTAGTGCACGGAATGGTTATCAAAACCATAAGCGCAACAGATAAATGAGAAGGTCGATTCCAACAGGTGCATATCCACCGTCCCACATACACTACTCACAAGTAACTGTGGGTTAAATATGAATATCAACCAATTCCGGTAGGTATTTGGCAAGTCAGTCCGTAATCTACATGGAAGTCCTGACTTGATAGGAGGCTTTCGAGTGGAGTTAACAGGTTTTCATATGTGGCTCCCTTCGTTACTGTCGGGCCAAATGAGCTGACTGACTATCACTGAAGACACCTGAACAAACATGAATTGGCAATTTGGTTCAGCCATGGCATGAGCTGGTTGGTGCAGTGGTAACACACACGCCTTCTTGCGATGGGTCCGGAGTTTGAATCCCAGATGGGACGGTTGATATGCAGTACCAACGAGGTCAAATAAGAGCAAGACTCGAGTCCAATGCTTCCGACTGCATGGTTAAATCGATGAACTGAGAATTGTGCGTGAAGGTGAAGTCCAAAGGATGGTGAGTCAAATCAATCAATAACGGCTATCCCACACACATTACTCACAAGGAACTGTGAGTCAAATACGTCTGTGCATTTTTGTTGTGCCTGTTGCTTTTAGTGAAAGCTCGTTCGGATTTTAGTTTGTTCCATTGCACTTTACCGGATGACTGGAAACGCTGCGGTTCACGTGTGAAATGGATACCAGGAAATGTTTCATTCAGTTCTGTATGGAGTTTTGTACAGTTTCTCATAGATTTTGCTTCCATCCCTTTTCTCATCCCAAACTGAATTTTCAGGGAAAATAGCACAGATTTGCGTTAAACCCTTATTTTGTAATATGAGTTTATACGTTGTAAACTTTGGTTTAGCTCACGGTTTTCATCCGTGCAGGTATACCAAAAAACCAGATGATCTGAGGTTTGGTCATATTGTTCAGGGAGATTGATGATGATAAGATCCGCGTATAAAATAATGTGAAGTCCGTGTTCGAAAATGTTGTGCTGGACAGATAAGTTCCACTTCTAAAATTCCAATCGTGAAGTGCGTACGCCAGTTTCGTCTGTGAATTTCTTCCTGTTTTATTTGAATGCACATTGCTTCCGCTGCAGATTGTCATAAACGCGATTAGATATGCAGTTGCCGGTCGCTTGATATATTCGTTCAGACTGACTTGATATTTGAAAATGGTTACAGATTACGTTTTTCCATGTGAAGTGATACACGAATCGACCGACCTCAAAATATTCCTATCAAATACCGTTAACCAAACCCATCCCCTTCACCCGAACAATCTACTGTCCAGAAGCTTCAAGCTTCACGTTTAAAATATCAATCCGGCCAAACCAATTTGTACTTTGCAAGATACAGTCCATCGGTACACGAGTGGAGATCAAGAGGTCTGTAGTAAAGGTCAGAACAATGTATACAATTCATTGTTCGATTCCCAGATACTTAGTTCCTTGTTATTTCAGGTGATGCTCATAAAAGTACAGGTTGTTGGATGTAGCTTTGGGGTGTAAGAATGAGGGAGTGTTTTGAGTTTCTAAGACGGATGGTGATTAGTACAGAAGACAAGCAACACAAAAAAGTGGATGGCTACGTAAATGTGATGTTATAACTGTTATAGATTTCCTCGCAGCTCCCAAATTCAATCGGTCCTATTCAGAACTTTGATAATACCACTCATGCTATACTGTATGGACTTTATTAACAATTTTCGATGAAGGTTATTTCCTGAAGGTTTTAAACCATCTGATGAGAAAGTTGGAGCAAGGTGGTATTTCTGAATGGCAGGTTTACCCAGCGATTCGAATCCAATACATCACTTTATTGGGCGCACCTGCACAAGCGACTTCTCTCGGAACGTGCAACTTGGCTGTTCACCGTTCCTTGGTTTAGGCGAATTTCAAGCGTATCTCGAAACACTATCAAAGCCGTCTTGATCGCACGATTTCAGTCCAGTCAAACATCTATGCGAGCACTTCGGAAGGAAAAGGGCAGCAGAACAAAGCTCTAGGGAGATTTGAACAATTGGTTCGCATGCCGCAAGCTACTTTCAGATTTTCGACTTGATAGTTAAATGCTGTTATATCACCAAAGCTGGAGATGTTTTTTGTAAACATACGTTCGACTAACGGTTTTGGTGCGTTCTCGCCCAGATCAAGTAGGAACTAAATTGTACATAACTTTCTACGAAATCGCTGAGAAGACAATTGTATGAATGGGAATAATCTAACGGAAACATAGAACCAATTTTTCCTGTAATAAACATGAACTTGAATCTAATACCTAATTTAATAACTTGGCCAAGTAAAACAGTCAGATATATAGCTTCAAAGTGAATAAAAGAGTGTTGTTTGAAACAGCAGTTGGCGATCCAAAAGAAATGAAAACAACCGACTTCCGAACAACTAATAAGAGGGGCTTTATAGGTAGGGTATTTTGAAGAACTTCAATTTAAAGTAGACGCACTCAAAACGTTATGAATCTGCTCAATAGGTATCCATATCCGCTATCCGCCAACGAAATATTATATTTTCATGTCGACTGTGAAAAGTTCAGTAGCATCGGTGGCCTCGGACGCTACTGAACTTTTCACAGTCGACATACAAACTTCAAATCTGCCAAACAACAATTTGAACAATTATACTCTCAACCTGAAAGGATAAGAAGGTTACAATTTTTTTGCGTTTCTCATGAATAAGTTGGGGATAAATTTAGATATCTCTTGACAAAAGGTGATAAAGCTGGATAAACGATCAAGATCTTGTGGAGTTCTCTCATTGTTCAATTCCCATAATTTTTGAAAACGTCGCTTGATAGATTGCTTGGTTTGAGTAACTTTTGCCATTTGAGGTACGAAAGAATGTCTTGAAAGGTTTGAGGTGACTTACGGCAATGGAAACTATTTCGTTTTTGGTAGGTGGGTGAGGATAGTCGGTCAAATAAACCAGCTTCATATTTGTTAACCTAAAAGTACCTGTGGTGGTGAGGGCTGTGAAGCGATAGTCCATCTGCTTCGCTCCAATTTTAGCTATCACTTACTTCTCCTGAACCAGTAACTTGTGTCAGATGAAGCAGCTTCCTATAAATTATCGGAAACAGCAATTGATTCCATCCCTGATGCGTATTACGATCATTAGATTTTGATATTCCCTCTCCAGGGTTACAGTAAATTCTCGTTCTACAGAGGGGTCCTAGACGAAGCTATATGGAATCGGCTTACGAAGAGATAACAGATAGAGAGAAGTCGCTAAAGTTCACGGGTTGTTAAGGTTGAAATGGGATTCGAAAATTCCAAGAATACCAGGAGCAGCAACGCCTTGAGATATTTCCTGTGACTGAAAAAGCACTCCAAATGTGTAGGGACATCATTTTCGGATTTCCCTATAACGGGTAGTGAGAAAAATGGTATGAACTAGTTCGTTCTTCATCTATTCTTGCCCTACTACTAAATCGTAGTGTGTTTCAATCACAAATAAAAACGTGATCGGTGCCGAATGTTATTTTGCCATAACAGTGACAGTTCTATCCATTCCCCTTCAGTTGTTTTCAAATTTAAATGTGATCTACTCTTGTTCGGTCTTTCGATGAGAATAAAGACGAACATGCAGCAGTGCTTTGTCGAATGCTTGTTGAACTTGTGTCCTACAGCTGAATTCTCTCATTAACAACAGTCTCTTTCAACAGAAGTTAATTAAGTTATCTTCTACTCGAAAACTTATCCGAGCAACAGTTTCCTAAAATCATGTATGGCAAATAGGACCAAATTCCTGCTTAGTCCATGATTTTCTATACCACCGTCACATCGACTGCTTTTAACGATTTCACTTATTCTATCAAAATTTATCTTAACAACACTGCTGCCAAGTACATTCAAATTATTAAAGTGCACTGTGAATGATGACCATGCTAAGTGATTTCTATCAAAAACAGACGACGGAGTTTTTGTGAAAATGCGGAAAATGATTGACTAATCATGCAACAGTTTGGCGTGGATTTTATCTTATGTTTCTCGAAATGCCCTCAGCTTTACCAGACTTCCCCTGCGATCTCTCAGAAAACACACCACAGTCAATGATCAAATTTGATAATGAAGTACTTTACAGCATAGAAAAAGCAAATCACACGATTGCGTTTTTGTTAAACTGCTTTATCTCAGAAAATATGTTCCTTCTGGTTCAGAATGCTATTGAACCCACTCCAAGTAATGTCGTTTAAGTGCACTCTGATCGCGCCATGCAAGTTAGATGAATCAATTACGCCTCAGGCGAGTTGCCTAATATCCAGTTTGGAGGCCGTATGGATATCTTCACTGATATCTTTGCAATTATGAACAGTAACAACATCGAAAACGATCAGTAACCAATAGCCACAGAACTCATGCGTCGTGGTTGTCCAGGAACAAGGAAAAATTACTTGCCTAATAGAAGCCAAGTATCAATATTCACAAGATGACCAGAAACATTTCTCCATTAATGCTGGTTCTTCGTAACATTGAGGCCGACCGTAATGATCGTAGTAGTAGTAGTGGTAGTAGTAATAGTAGTAGTAATAGTAGTAGTAGCCAGCAGCCTTTGAGGATGGGGATGTGCGGATGTTCCTGAGGGAGTTCAAGGATGTGGCGGAGCTTTCCGGAATACGGACGGATCGCGGCAAGTTGACGGCCCTCCGAGCGTGTCCCAACGTGGTGGTCTATGGCGACGATATTGTTGTCTATATTCAAACAAAAACCGAACACACATTCCACTTGGAAAATGTTATGAAAAGAATCCAAGAATCTGGCCTTCGGATCAATGCATCGAAGTCGCGAATTGAGAAGCCGACAGTGACTTTACTCGGACACAAGTTTGGAAACGGAGACGTGAAGCCACTCCCTGAGAAAATCCTCAAGCTAAAGGAGTTTGCATGCCCAACATCGAAAAGAACATTAAGACGGTTTCTGGGCTGTGCCGCATACTATAGCCGGTTCGTTAAAAACTTTACGAACATCGCCGAACCGTCGTACGC
>UZAN01042032.1:0-12692 GCA_900618425.1 Echinostoma caproni
CCCCCCCCCGCTAAATCCGGGTACGTTATGTCCTTGAACGTTGGTCGAGTGAACTTCAGACGAGAATTAACAAACGCGGAGGTAATTGGCCTCGGTTGGCCGAATAAGGAAGCGAATCACGTCCAAATGAATCGATAAGCGATCACCATGCTCAGGCGTGAATGCCGGAATGAATCATTCGATGACTGGGTTCAACCTACACGAATTTAAGATTGGAAACATCCTTTCCGTTTGATCCATTTTAATAAAACAAGTAACAATATGAGCAGAACTGATATTGGTCATCAATTTCACATGCTCTCAATCAGCTGTCTACGCACATTAGATAGGTCGATTTTTACCATAAGAATACCATATATAGACATTTGCATAATCGCATGGGTTCAGACAAAAGGCACTGGGTTGTTGAGTCATTACCAAAGTCATTTGTGTGTGGGTGAAAGAGGAGGAGGAGAATTTTAGCGTAGGAACAATTACGTAATGGAAAACGATTAGCCGTGGTGGAAAGAGTTGGACATTGTTACCTAATATGAAAAAGATACAACCAGAAATGTATTCGAACAGACGTGGAAATTTAACAGAGTAAAAAATTGGTCAATTAAGTAGGTCAAAGAGAGTTACGTGATCAGAAAATGAGAAGTGTCAACGATGATGTAAGAGAACGGTTGAGATGATGGGAAGGAAAGGGGAGGGGAATTACCATGGTAATAACAACTGCATAACCAAGGCCTTTTGCACGCATAGGTCAGGCTTTAAACGGCTAATGACAACCGCTTCAGTAAACCTAAGCATCCTTGAACTTCGAACTTTGAGCACAACGCGGAAAGCTTTGCAGTGTCCGGTGTCCAGCAAATGTCGTGCTACTGCGCTTGCTGGAAATTTTCCTTCTCGAATTGATAAGTTGTTAGAAACATGCTCACTCATTCTGGTCAACAGCCGGCGTTCAGTCCTTCCGCCTTACTTCGAACCGCAAGTACATTGAAAAAGATAATTGCAATTGGAGGTGACCGAATCACTGGATCTGTCTACACTTGATCGAATTAATGAGTTCATTGTTCTGTGAATCATGATCAGCTTCGCGGCAGGATTGGTAGACTCAACTGTTGTACGAAGCCGACGACTAAGCCATGCAAGTACATCGTCTCCTTTAAATGGTACACCAAAGAAAACTGGTTTCTTTTCGATGTTCGCCTGGTAATGGTGGGTGTGCAATATTTCTTTGAGCTAAATACAGTTGTCTAAATATTTATGGCATTGAAAGGCACGGTTAGCAAGATACTTCACGATGGTACAAGGATGCGATCAAAGAATTAACAGCATTTCAGCTGAATTGCAAGAATCAATTTGAACGCATTCACCAGCTAACTGAAATTACATTTTTTCTCTGAAACCAGCGGACTGACCATTTCGTTCCATTCATACTACCAATGACAACAATCTATCTCCAACCGTCAGCAAATTTTTGTTCCTCGAAGCAAAGATTGAAAATACCGGCAAGTGACTCAGCCAGATAATACGCACATTCCCTCAGGACGAATGAATATGGTCTGTTGGGACCAAAGCTTTTGATGTTTTGAGGCATCCCGGCTGTGCCCGCCCCTGATTAGAATTGTCCTGCGAAATTTCACGACGGTCATCTGGTTGCAAATATGATTCCGATAATTCCGTTTGAGTTGACGTGGAAAACATGCAGTTGAGTTCAACTGTGTGAGTTCAGGCCCACGTAGTCTGACTTTCGTTTCATAGAGATTTTTTCATAGCACTCCAGATTTGCTTACAACTCCCGTCTTCGCACAGAAAATAGGTCATAACCGCTCGAAAACATAAGTTTAAGCTGAGCCTTTCCTCTTGTGAGGAAATTTACAAGATTATGAAGAGAGAAGTCAAAAAATGAATATATGTATGATTAAAATCACTAATAATGATAAAACAAGAGCGTTCCTTGTTGTTAGAAAATTCGGATATGAAAAATCGACAAACGTCTGTACATCCACGTTGTACGGGAGGGCGCATTGTAAACGGTTGATGCTGCGGTAGAACTATATTTACGACAAAACGGGGTTTAATTTCAACCGAAATACACGAGATGTGACCTATATTAAAGCTGAAGATGACTTTAGTGGATTAACACCGAGAAGATTTGGTATAGGTTATTAAACCACCACCAACACAATTTTGTAGTGTACAGTTTCTATCCAACCGGGCCTTATCAGTCAAATTCAGCTCAACAAAAGAGTCGCTGATGTGAGGATGAAACCACATTTCTTGCAGTATAATCATCCCCAATGTATGATATTTTTTCATCCTTATAAATTTCGTGAAGTTTCTCATTATCCCAAATAGTGATCGTATGTTTGATGAGCGTATACCAGGGATAAACGTTTCTGAGGTTTTGTACTACGCTCAGTGCTTTCTGAGAAAACCTGACCTTGTGTGCACTTTTTCTATCTATTTTTAACTTGACTACTGAACTGTTAAAGAAGTCCACTCGTTCGCGATAACAAATAAATTTTCAAATTATTTACAAATTTCAGGACGTAGGTAATTATAAAGGCGTTGAAATGAATATGATTCAAACGATTAAATCCAACGTGCGACATAAAGGTTGATAAATTACCCACTGGAGCACAAATATAGCACGGCTGAGTTTTGAAGGCCTCGCATTGCTACACAATCTTTCAGCGACGGAACGTAAACGTGCACTCTTCCATAGCATCCTCGTAATTCAGTACAGTGGTGCATGAACAATTATAGGCCTCTGTAGGTGTTTTCGTAGGTTATTTGTCCAAACTAAGCTGCCAATTCACACAGCTGGACCAAATCTTCAGACGTATTAGGGAGGGGGTGTCGAACGTGTTTTAAAGCACAGATAGTGGATTCTAAATGATCACCAGTGGCCATTGAACTATTTTCGGCGGTTGTCGAAAGTTGACCGGTGGCAATTAAACACCGAAAAATGTGTAGAGGCGGGGACTAAAGACAGTGACATTAGCCACGGAACGGTAGCGAAACAAGTGCACGATTTGATTATCATTGCACCAGACAAGTTCATCTTGCTAACCACTCATCCAAACTATTTTAAGATTGACTTAAGAAACTATCACTTTGACCGAGAAAGAAACACTGTGGTTGGATCTACTTCCGTTCAACACATCTCATTGGTCAATTGATCCTACGTTTTTCTGTCCCCACCCCGGTGACAATTTGTCTTTCTATGTTGAAATAAGGCAGACCTCAATATTGCATATTGTCTTACTCGCTGACGGACGTGGATTGGGTGGGTCTGTGAAGCCATGAGATTTGTGCATTATAGCTTATTTGAACCCGACTCAATGAGCACAAAGGGTGCCGCACTGTGTCGTGTAGGTTAAAGTTAAAGCTCAATTGGTCTTGGAGGTTCGAACACTGACGATAGCTGAATCACCAAAGGTGACCACAGAATCTACGACTGGCGACGAGTTCTGTGCTTACGGTTTAGTCCGAGCGATGCACTTTTCAATACGCTGATCTTGGGTCTATATTAATAGCATAACGTTTTGAAAGGCTCCAGTTGGAGCTTTTAAGTGCACTTCCATTGATGGCCTCAAAACCACAACCAGTTACACATTAACTGCTCATTCCATGCCAAACCCGTAGAGCTAAAAGAAATAGAACAGTCGATTTCTTTGATAAAATAGCGATTTTAGAAATAAAAATCGGATACTCAACATCAGAAAAGGTATTTATGCTTACAGAACCTTCACATATTGCCAAACATTGCAGTGGACTTTTTTCCCAAGCTTGCGGTTAGCAAGCAGACTGAGCGAACACGAAGGTAAGTAAGCTAACTCATGAGAGGAATTCGAAAGTGGTGTCATCGAGGGTGCATAGTTGACCACGGAAAGCAGCCCAGTCACCAAAGTTCACTTCAATAACTCCATCCCATGCCTCTCAAAACGTTATACGATTCAGATAGGCCCAAGATCAGCGTAATGAAAAGTGCATAGATCTCCTCCCTGGTCATAGTTACTGTGGTAATCTTTTGTGATGGATCTATCGTCAATGTCGGAGCCACTACGACCAGTTGTGCTTTAGCTGTTGCGCACAGAGGACACTACGTCATCCTTAGAGCTCATCGAGTCGGGTTCAATTAGGCTATCACGCGCAAATCGCATGACTTCACCGACTCACCGAATCGGTCCGTCAGCGAGCTCGACAAAGTGCAGATTGAGATCTGCCTTATTTCAACACAAAGAGCGTGGGAAAGAATTTTGTCAATCTTGAGGTAGAAAAACGTGTGATCAATTCAATCAACGGAAGTGGATCCAACCACAGAGTTTCTTTCTCAGTCAAAGTGATAGTTTCTCAATTCAAAGTGATAGTTTCTCAAATCAATATTAAAATAGTATGCATGTGCCAACGTCGTTCTCCTCAACCACCCCTAGTTGACGCTGAGTGGTTATTTTGACCACTTTAACCTTTTATAGCTAATGTATATGCTAACGGAAACCTATGGATACATCCACTATTGCCAGTGCTGTTCGACGCTAATGTATAGTCATCATGTTCCGTTCCCTCAGGTAGCGACTAAGCTCACCACATCATGTGATTCACGCAATAGAAGTGTATCACTCGAATTACGCTCAGTTAGAGGCTTGCTCGACCCAGATAGCAGTTGTTATGCGGTCCCGACTTTCACGGCGAACCTTAATTATAAGCAGCAGTGTGAAGCCCGATACCAGATCCTCGTTCAGCCGATATGCCTTGTAGTTGAACAACATCGACACGGTGCCCAAAGTCTATGAAGCACGATCATCAGTAGCTCCGGTCGGTCGAACCAGTAATCAGTTGACTTTGTTTATGAAATGCTTCACCATTGTAGCATCAAAATGTCACTCCTTAATGAAAGCACGGAACAGCTGGTTCATCATTCTAAAAATCACTAACAGTGCGCAAACGTCGCACCCTGAATAGGCCACGAGCCTGGTATGAACGAATGTGAACCGACAGGATATGTCCGCTTTCATCATGAAAAAACAACCAAGTTGTGCACAGTTACCAACTGGATTCATTAGCCTGTGTTTCAGTCAAAAGACTTTGATCTATTGCACATTACGCATGAAACAAAGAAAATCACTTTTCTGCGGCCTGTTTTCAGCTGTATAGCGTACCTATTTTCGAAGCGCCGTGGGTTGTTGATTAGGCAGATATGCCCAAATACCATAGCCTACCGTTCCTCCGCTAATATAAAGATCATACCGAAAGCGGAGTGGGAANAAACCAAGCATCGCCGTTTGTAAAACACTGGTCAACTTCGCGCAAAAACTTCGCGGTGATATTTCGTTGGAAAAGGAAGGGATTGTACTTTATTGAGTTGAAAGAATTTGTATTATTAATGCACTGTTCTAGTACTTTTGTCCAACATTGTTTGTATAGTAATCGTGAATAATAGTTTTTATACTAACTCAGCAATTAAATAGTTTCACTTTTTTGATTGGCTTTCAATTTAATGACTAGTGAGTAAAGAATGGCTGTTAAAATGTTCTCGTTGTGAAAATTTGATCCCATATTTTGAGTGCACACACAATGTCGGGATGCACTGCATCGTTCGAATTCATCGTTGGTGACATTGACGTGGTATGTCATTTCGGAGACTGATCTTCATTGTATAATCTGTGCCGATTGTATTGATTTGGGTTCCGTCAACTTGACCTCACAAATACTGTACTTTTATCATTTCATCCAAAGTTATAATAATAAATGACCATTATATTACGTCTACTAGAAAGACAATTATGCTAGTTACCGGCAGATGAGATGTTGACTTCTGCGAGTAGTGTTGTATTAGATGCAACTTATCAGAGACTTCGGATAAAACATACCAATTATTAATTACATGAGAGCAGTGGAGAATTAAATTTGATTATGTGGTGAACGTAGTCGTGTAGAAGGTAAACAAAGCGTGAAGTGAACGGTCAGGATGCACAGGACAGCAGTTTTAATCTGGTTTGGTTGAATCAACAGCGCGAATCCATCGACCTGGCTGAACTCAGGACTAATTATTTGATTCCCCAGGTTACAAGGTTCATCACTATGATTTTACCCTAATTTCAATCGACCCTTCTACCTAGTCCGAAAGAAAAAATTGTATCAATCTATCGGTCAGCTTAGAAACTCAAAAAACACCAAAAGCTACAAGCAAAACTGAAAAATTTGAACCCTTTTTTAGAAATGAGCACCAATAATACGAATGTAAAGATATGTACACGGAGTCATCATGGGATGTGATCACAATGTAGTGACTTTTGTCCGTTGGATTTTCTTCCGGCACCGATCACCTCAGAATGAGACACAACTAGTAATAAATTACTGTTCAACGCAGAAATTCTATCCATTTTCACGACCATGGTTACCGTTTATCGACTGCTATAGTTCAAAGGACAGAACATTTTTACCTGCTTATTTATTAACTGGATTTATCCGGACATATAAACAAATGTTGGTATCTATTTGAAACAGCAAAAGTCTCCGAACAATTTAAGTGAATAGATCGTAATCATTAATATGATACCTTTCAAATTTATTGAGACTACCATAAATTGCACTGTCTGATCTGATCGACAATTTGATGTTTGACTAATATGCACTTTCAAGGTTAGTTATAGTCAGACGAATGTTTTAACAAAGTATTACGAGGATCATTTAGAACCAATATTCTATCATATCCAATGAATTATGTTAATAATAGTATGAGATGAAAGAGATTTCCATGTATTGCATATTCAGAAGGATAACTTTAGAAATCTATTGAACTTTTCTGGAGTATCGGCCGTGTGGAATATCTTGTGAGATAGCCTCTTGCCAGTTAGACTAGTTGAGGATAACATCGATGATTGCGTTGCTGTAATACTCAGTACAACGATTCCATATCTCTTGAAAATCGGTAATGATAAAATGGGTAATGCTAGTCGTCTTTCATCATGCACTTTTTCGATTGCTGCTGATTTACAAATTTTCAAACTTCTCCATTTTTTTTGGTTTAAATATGAGATGATGGGAGTATATATGCCAGTTGTAATAACGTGAGAACAAGATTTTTTTAATGGTTCAGAACCTGTTTCAGTGATTCAATTTAATAAGCTCCGTTACAATGCGCGAAAAATACTGAGTCTTTGAGAACGATATCTTGTAAGTCCTTCTCGCCTGTAGCGCATGTCAAAGGGATCGATGTTCAAACAAATGTGAGAAATGAATGTTGTGACATGGTCATATATCTCTACATTTTTCAACGAGGAATGTTACGAATGTTAGACTGTCGTTCGGTTGCGCAATGAAGATTAACCAGGACCTGTTTCTTTTCTTATTGTAGCACTGTGGCTAAACAGCAGTGAGTGTGGTTTACGAACATCAGGAACATCATTTATGAATCAATGAAAAACTAGAAGACGTGCATGGATTCTTCCAAAACCACAAAAACTGCACAGATAGATTCTGAAACGGAATAATAGAAATCGAGCTCGGACTGTATCGCATCGAAGATGCTTATCACCCAAATCGAGAGATAGAACTTTGATACCGTCAATTCAGAACTCACGTAGCGGTTTGAGCATAAATAGCCTATATTTGTCGTAACCAAAATCCAAGCTGTTTTTCGATAAATTCCTCAACTGGTCATTAAAATTATATAAGGTTATTTGGGTTCGTGGATCTGGTTTTGATCGCATCAAACTACATACAGCAAGTATGCTAAATTCGTTTAGCTGATCCTCGTCTCGACTAGATCATTGTTGCACCTACTGTATTTCATATGTCAACGGTTTTCGTCCATTCGTTTTGTGCAAGTAACCGGAAGTTAGTGCAGACCTCTTTTATCAAATTTGTGTTTGACTGTCCCCAAATACTCTAGCAGGAAATCATTATTTTTTACAAAATAAGAACGGGCTTATGCAGGCGTTAATAGACGTGACCACTAAGATGGACAGTTTTAACTGGGTAGAATTATAATTTATTTCCACAATTAAAGAAGAAGAAGGAAGAGAAGAACAGTTTTGTGGTAAATTTGTTGACAGAAATTTTCAGGAACTTCAAATATGAGAACGCTAAGTGACCAACAAGCTGGTGTTCAGTGTTTCATAATCATATCAGTACGACACAAAAGGTCTGAGATTAATCACGGATAGTGGTTTACGATGGAAAGAGAAAGCAGTCTCAATGTTCCAGACTTTGAATGGTAATTATTTCTCTCCTTAGACGTGAGTATCGTTTAGAGTCAGTTGCACGAACGGGAGGGGGGGGAGGGGTTCCGAGCGCTTCGGTCACGTGATTGGTGCTCATAAGAGGAGACATGGACGCAACCATGATGGAATCATTTGATCTTCTTTTCCATTGACATTTATCAGGAAATTTGCGAGTGAATATTGTTTCCTTGCGGGGAAAAATTCCCAAAACAACGCCAATAGTTTGACTTGCATTCTGTTGACCGGTAGTTCAACATTATCACGGGTAGCAAGCACTTGGCCAACCTGAATTGTTATATCTTCAGCTGTTCCAAATGTGATCGTGGATATGTATTAAGACCAATTCAATGGAGGCAATGTCCTGGTGGTATTTTTAAGTTTATGCCCGAGCTTTGGATTTACAAGGAATTTACTAGCTAGGGTTCCCTGTTACAGTTGTGCCCTTTTGCACTAGCTTCGGAAAATAATTCTTCAATATATAAAACTGTTTTGCGTGTCTTATCTATTGTATATCCACCAGGGACAGATGATCTGTGCCTTCCGTATCTTTGTAGGGCTGCGGAGGCATAACTACCGAGTTCTTGATTTGGATTGAAACTTGGCCTTCGAGACCATTGTTAATTCGGTGTATTTTTATTGGGGGTCATCGCGTCACGGGGACTCTTATGCAATTTTCGGGTTAGAAAGATGATCTCATGAGCCGAGCTGAAGTTAAAAGAAAGCAATACACTCCGCTACTCAAACAACCATCATCTTTGGACACCAATATTACACACCAGAATGTGGGCAGTGGTGGCCCGGTGGTAACGTCACCAATTATCACCCCGGAGGGCGAGTGTTCGAATCCCGCCACCACCGCCCGACTTTCCCCATTTGTGTATTGTATGGCAACCCTTTGATTGGCCGCTTCCCCCTTCCTGAAAAATTGTATCTTTGCGCATTCAATAAAAAAGAAGTAAAATGAAAAGAAAAGAAAAGAAAGAGCTTGAACCGGGGCAATTAAGCGTTTTATGTAGAGGATAACCATATAATTAGAGTAGAAAACTATCACCTCAAACTGGACAACCAATCAATCAACTCCTTCTAGAGAGAGAAATACTGAGACGGTAGGAGCCTGAATCAAGTATGTGGGTCATCAACCAAGTTTAAGGAAGGATATTGTTACTCCAACGGTTTGTTTGCACACGTAGCTTTTGCTCGGTAAAGGTTGGTGTACAAATAGGTGGAGCACTTTGCATGCTGAGACGGGCTTAGGTTATCACCGTGCATGACTCGTGTGGATTTCTGTCGATATATGTTGTCTTGGACAAATAGTAGATCACTGAGCAAACCCGAAAAATATTCTATGCTTATCGAATCAGACACATAATTAAGCCGTTATTAGTTGAACCGAAATTGCGCAGGAGCGCAATTTCTTATTACATCCTTAATTCGTTCAATCAAATGGACACTTTCTAATAGCTCATGTCTAGAATTCATCGTTTGAACAAAATCGTCACACTATTTATTCAGCTAAAACCGTTCAATCCACAAATATGAGAACATGGTAGAAATTCACCCATTGATGAAGGATTGTTTTTCCGAGTACAAAACCATGAACTCATTCATCTGTGTTCCTAATACACATATAAAATCTCAATTACATCACACTCACATAAACACAAAATGACGTTTTATCATTGTGGATCAAGTTTCAGATTCCACCAAAAATACCTGACAGATTTACGTTCAATCCGAAAATATCTGCGATCTTTTACCCACTTCATCAGAAAACGTCTGGTAGTTCCGTGCGAAAAGGTAAACAGTTACCACTCGTACCTTGCCACTCCGATTCGACAACACAGCTGCCTCAGTCCCGAATGCTACAAGGCAATACAATAACCGCTACTTATAGCACATCTCAGATTCTTCAAACCGGCCTAAGGGTCCGGTACGGTGACCATGATCAGGGACAATTATGTAACCAAAATGAAGGAGATACTAAGTGAAAACAGCAAGTTTGGAGTAGACAAGAAACCCGCTAACAACTACCTCACCAGGAGTCTGGTTGCCAGTAAATTACAGGTTCTGCTACTCTGTGGCTGCAACCTCGTACAAACAACTGAAGTCAATGGAAACCCCAAGCGTGAGAAGATCACTTGAATCTCAGACCATGTTTATGTATGCAAAATTCGCGGTATCATAAACTCACTCAATGGTTGGTGGACACTTTAAGCCACATCCGTAAGTCGGTGACAGCTCTTTGTTTGAGAAACTCTTTTAAACTCTTAAGAATTTTAGAAAATATGATAACACTGTCACAAAGAATATGTTCAATAGAATCACTTTTCACTAACGTGCACCTTCGAGAAACTCTTGATTTTTTACATAATTATATTTTTTCAGGTAATTTTTCCTCCTGTTACTCCTTTTGCATACTCAAGAAAATTGATATTTTTATACATATGGAAAGTTGGTTTTGAGTATGAAGTAACCGCACACAAGTCGCTCGATTGTGTAGCCATGAACAGTCATCTAGGCCCAAATCAAACAGATATATTTTCAGGAATGATTGAGCAAAATCTTGCCGATAATATTTCCCGGCCCTCTTTGTATAAACGGTACGTGGAAGATATTTTTATTCCTATGGAACTTGAAAATGTTGAATCCCTTTTGAAAGAATTTATCTCTGTTTTTCCACATCTCTTTGTGTCTTGTGAAGAAGAAATGATTAACTCCTTAACATTTTTGGATATTTGAATTACAAAGAGCTCAGATGGTACATTATATCGTTATGTTTATGGAAAAGTAACTTTGAGTGGTCAGTATCTACAGTTCCACAGTTTCTCGCTCGTGGATAGTGAAACAAACTTTTAAAATCTTTGTTTCATCGAGCCAACGGCACCGCGAGAAGAAAAAAATTCCTACCCAACTGTTACCCAGAGATATTAATTCAGATCCATAGTGAACAATCTTAAAAAGCTAACCCACCACCAAGTATTGCCAAAAAGCTCTCTATGTCAATATTTAAATACAATCACCTGCTGAGTAATACGTGCCAATGGTGGAAGTCAGCACTGAATCGCATAATCCCAGCTGCTCTAATCGTGGAAATGGTTTGAACTAATGCAAACATGGTCTTGAATCTGGTTCTGTCTCACACACTGCACATCAGTGGGTGGAACAAACCATCGTCGATCACAATGAAACGCTGAATATAGCCCAATGTGGTTTCGCGTTATCAATGATATAACGCACATACGATTGTCAGGCGGTTACAAGAGTCCCGAGGTCATCTAACCGAGAACATAAGGCAACCAAAGAAGCAGTTGATCTCGTATCCTTTTTCTGGTCGTTATTATGGAACCACAATTCAAAACGTTTGGTAATTAGCGAAGCGTTACTACTTCTATTACATCAATCGGTCTCGTGACCTCAAAAGTTATTGACGCAATCTTGCGTGGACTTCATCTTTGTTTCTAATTTTGAAAGCTCTTATCTAGCTGTGCATGTCAATTCGCTAGGATTTACCAAGCCCACGTGCTAGATAAGTGCCTGCGGTTCAGGAGACAAAAACGAAATGTTATCATCCCGAAACATATTTTCTTTCCATTTCGATGCCATAGATAAGAATGATTCACTGTGATTCAAAAACATTACAAACAAACGAAGTGTTGCGATATAATCAATATCCGAATAGTAGTTCTCAGTAGGAGGGTTTGTTATGAATTACTCCAGAAACGTATTCCTTGTTGTCCAGATATTAGGCTAAGCAACAAACAATAGATACAACCTTTCACAAGGATTTGCGCGAAAGCACAAGATGATAAGCTGGTCAAGTGGATTAGTCAACTGGTGAAATTTCCAAAATTCATTGTGTGGGGAAGGACTGTGGTCAAACAAAACAAGAGAAATCAGAGCATCTGATGTTTGAGCCTGTACAGAAACTCGGCAACAGCACACGTAGTGAAATTGCTCAACTGCGGCTTATCATCCCTAATCCACGGCGGATTAGCTTAAAGTAGGCTTGAGAGAACTGCGGGGTGAGGCGGGGCGGGAGGGGTAATGTGGAATAAGAGAAGTGCGAATAAGCGGCATGCCACTTAGGGTCTTAAAAGAAGATATGTCTTTTTGATGCTCGGAAGTTGCTGAAATCATTCTAAAGGTTCCCATTGACCTCAACTCACTTGTTCTTCATTTCCGACTGTGGTATGTATGATCCTGTTGAACTGCTTGACCATACCGGACCGGACCGGATTCGATCAACCTCTACGATTGATGCCATTTAATGTCCACCAGTCAGTTGGAACAGAAAAAGCAACTGACTGAAATTCAACAGGTTTGTCGATTATCCGCGCACTGCGAATATATTCGATCGCGACCGGGGTGCAATTATGAACTAATGTTCTATCATAAAACCACGCGGTCCGTTCTTCACACACACACACACACACACACACACACACACACACACACACACACACACACACACACACA
>UZAN01042032.1:34977-50079 GCA_900618425.1 Echinostoma caproni
CCGGAGGGAGGGAAAAAACCCTTTCGATTGTAATAAGAACGCATGGGCTGTTTCAGTTCTAGGACAGGAATGGAAATGCATTGGCTGAATGCAAACAAAAGCACATACCCGAAAAACTCTTTCAGAATAGCAAAACTGCTCAATAAAGCAAATTTTTCGGGGCTGAACTCGATAGAATCTGACCGAAGTGATCCCGTGCGAGGAGATCAACGAGAATTAATCAAGGAAAGGGCCGGGTAGATGAGATGGGGTGAAGGAAACTGTCTTTAACACGAAACTACCCCTACGTGCTTGCGCACGTTAGTTTAGATATCTCATCAACCATAAGAGTTCGTATGCATTGGAGCGAGAAAAAAAGGATGGACTGCGAGTGAATGACTCAGTACGTGAGGGTAAGATCCGGCTCCATTTTCATGTNAAGGAAGAAAACAATGGGATGGATGTGCACCTAATTTAACCGTTATTATTAAACAATGTGGCCCGAGATCGGTACTCGATATGGATACATGTGACTTTAAAGTGAGAAAATATGGGTGTCGTATGACTTCAAAGGAGTCAGTTCAGTGGTGAAAGTTGTTTTACAATTTTAGTCAAATTAATAGGAAACATTATCTTCATCTGACAAACACACATCTGAATACATGCAGTTACGAATCAGTTACCTGTAGAACACCGCACACATGCACAATCAAATAAAGAAACACGATCTCGAAGACAACAACCGCAAACGAATTTGCCGTTTTCCTTGCTTCGTGGATCAATAGTCAAAACAAGTCTTGCAGTAGACAAAAGTAATCACACTGCTTGCGGACACAAGAACCACACTATTTGCACAACAAATATAGTCAAAACCTTTTCTTTCTTCTTCTCCTTTTTCCTTCCTTTTATTGAATATATATATATATATATATACAAAGATATTTACAAAGATACAATTTTTAGAAAGGGGGAAGCGGACAACACTCAATTGGGGAAGGTCAGACCGTAGTGATAGGGTTGCAAAACACGTCCTCCGTGGTGATAATTTATATAATTTATATATAGTGACGTTACAACGGGGCCACCGCTACCTCGCGAGAGAGGCAAAATTCAATACCGCCTATTTATAAGTACTTTCGAGATATGGGGCATTCATCAAATCCTCTTCCATCTCATATTCATCCCCCTTTAACGGTGCTTGTGATACTCGCTGACTTTCCAAACCTAATCGAGACAATATGGGTGATACATGGTTAACGAATCACCACTTGTTCGAATTTTACCCCCAGAAGACAGAAAGATAGACTCAATGCCTGGGGTAGAAACTGATCGTCAGGTAGAAAAGAGCCCAATATACCGGAGGATGTGAAATTACGCTGTAGTGCTATACGGTCACACAACTCGAGAGTGGGTTACCAAATATGGAAAAAGATCATAGCTGCCAGTATCTTGTAGAAGCTCAGATGGCACAGTACACGCTATACGTGGGTGTCACAACCAGCACACATCGAGTAAAATTGAACAGTTTAAAAAACAGAACAAAAATTGTACGAAAAACCTGCACTTGAGAAAAGACAAGGAATTGTTGTAATTAATAGGCAGTTGTACGATCTCTAGAGATAAGTGTTTTGCGTCAGTATTTCGGACCAATTGCAGCTTCGCGTAACAGAACATGCGAACCACGAAAACCTAATGATTATGTGGACTTTCCCGAAACCAAAGCGCCCAGATTCAGAAGACCACAGGGTTCAAAACTCGATGTTGAACGGTTACGATTACAAGAAAGTTTGCGTTCATCTTACGGGAGAATTAGGTTTGGACATAAAAAGGGGAATAGAATTTATTGTGTGTATTGTGTGCGTCCTGAGTTAACCTTCATTGTCCTACCGTAAACTGAGGACAATGTGCCTGATCCTGACCGCTGGAGGAGGAGAGAGGAGCACGAAGGAAATTTCTGCGATTTTCTTCATACAGATAATTTTGGCCGGATGAGGACAATTGTACGGAAGCATAAATTGAAAACAATCTGATTTTCTCGATTGCAGCACGGAAACTCAATGCGCAAAAAAAAAATCACACGGAGCCCGTTTTTCTTCGCGGCACATAAAGTCATCACTTGAGTGCTGCTGAAACCGGTGACCAACAAACAGACGGTGGAAGTGTCAACAGTCAGAAAGATGAAGGCAGAGCCCGAAAAAAAAACGTTTATTTGCATTCGGAGCGCAGGGGCAGTGAGACTTACTTGCATCGGGGTAGATTCAGCCGACAAAGAAGTGAAACCGACAATGTCACTGAAATAGATGGTGACCATTTCAAAACTTTCTGCTTGTACGGTCTTCTTGCTGATCAGTTGGCTGGCCACGGATCTTTGGATTGAATGAAAAATGGAAACGAATTGCGGAACAGATGAAGTGTTGAATATGCGGAGGAGTTAGCAAGGGTTGAGTTTTGTCATACGGAGATTATGAATGAGACATGCGTTGGACGTTTCTTCTTCAACGTAAGCTGACCCAAAAACTGTTGTTTCAGCTGAACTGATTTATCCTGCTTACCAATGCAAACTGGACCAAAATACCTGAACTAATACACGCAATACACGTAATTTGGTCTGATGAGACTGTGGCGAACAGAACAAACAGACTTGTCGCGTCCAGCCAAACCAAAGGTGCCTTGTCATCGTCTGTAAACTACAGACATTCGGAGGCATGTGGTTTAGTTTCCACGATCTGACAAATGGATTTGTCAATTGCTATCGTGCCAGTTGACCCGTTCTCATCGAAATAAAGTGCGATTGAATCATAGCTAAATTTTCTTCTCAGCAGTATGGTTTTGACCCCGGACCATTGAGTTACCTTAACCAAGAGGAAGTTCACTCAAGCAAAGGTTTAAGTGAGTCAAATTCAACAAATTGAGTTGTAATCCTGTCTTCATCGCACGATCAGTGACCGAGTTAATTGCCTCCATGGCTCAGTGGACCATAGTTCCCGATAATGAAAGAGTGATTTGAAGGGATACATCACGAGGATTGTGGTATACATTGTGTTAATTCCAATATCTCTTTGTGGTATAATGTACCAAGCAATCCCAGTAGAAGGGAAATAGAAAGCGAATGTACTATTTTCAGAGGCATTCGGAGAAAGATCGTCGCCGGTTCATACGCCTCGTATCCAATTCTGTGGCTCATGCCTGGTCCAAGAAAGCTCTCCTCGGATTAAACGTTTCAAGCAGAGCAAGCCTAGGAGGAATAACTGGGGCCTCCCTAAAGCATAATTGATTGTGTCGTCCATTAGTTGCTCAAACGAGGACCTGGAATGAGGGTATGAAAACCCTAACCGGGAGACTGGTTCTTATCGGTCCCGTTAGACTCCCTAGCTGAGGACCCCGAGATGATGGTCACCAATGGTTAGAGACACTGAGTGGATTGGTGTCACAAACGGTGGCACTCATGAATCCACTCATTATTGTTATAACATCAATCAGGATAAATTCGCTACCTTCCGCTTGAAGTTGCTCCCAACATTCTAATCGTCATTCTGCCGTTTTATCTAAACGGGCAACCAAAAGACAACAACCGAAACTGGCGTACGAAAGTGCGTGGTTAATGGTTGTTAGAACTGAACTGAACATGTTGATTGGAGAGAATGTAAACCATGGATCTGTATCATCCTACCATTTGGCACATCTCGTATGGTTTCGGTGTCTTCGTCTAAAATATACTCACAAAAGACACCCGCGTAAGTACACCTTTTCCCATCACGCTTCAACTAAAACCGGCAATCACGGAGCCTCAATCATTGTTATTATGTCAAATGTTTGGGCTTTGATAAAAGTAGTGAGAGTGCATTTTGTCAACAGTGTTTATTATCCTCGGACAGTTAACTTATCCACCTCTAGAAAACGGAGTTCACTTTAAGTGGTCAGCAGTCACCTTTTTGCGGTATCACTTTTTGATTTATTTCAGGGTTTGTAAATGCAAAACACTATGCAGTTTGCGTTACATTTGAGTTTTTTTACTTACAGTGGAAGCGCATTCTAGATGAAAACACTGAAGCCATAGGAGACGTACCATATGGTTTGGAGATTCAGGCGTAGCATTTAAACTCCCTCCATTCAACATGTGGCGCAGCTAGTGATCGCCACACCTCATTTCTTAACCGAGCTTTTCAAGATCAGCATTTCTATGGAATAAAATGTTTCAACACTCATTGACCTCAGCATATTCCCACACTTTTTGATCTGATTCACCTACAGCGGTATGACTGAAGTTTGTGCTTCGGGACTAAAGGACTACGAGTCGTGGTTGGAGCACTGGGAGTTTGGGCTGAAGCTTAATGGTAAAAGGTGTCGATCATTGTAATTATCCTCCAAAAGTGCTTCATCAGGATGCCGAGAAAAATAGATAGGTCACAAAATTTTGTTGCAAAGTGTATAACTGGTTAGATAAAATGAACGAATAAGGGTCATTTATACATTTTTCATAGTCAAGCGGAATCAGTCCCCCAAAATTTACATAAATAAGAAGAAGTTATTGGGGAATTTCTGAGAAACCTGAGGTATCATGCAATAAAAGTCAAACAGATTATAGTTAGAAGTTGACTGAATTATTTTTGGCATGATCCAACAATAAGCTTGGGTAGGACGCTGCGTACAAATATATTCTTTGGTATGCGAACTCTCAAAGACAGAAGATCAGGTTCACTGTCTCTCGGGTTTGAGTTCGAAGTAAGCATGATCCACCAGCAAAGTGACTTGCAAACTCCCAGGTTCGGCCCTTACCAGGGTCAATCCTCTGTCTAGCAGCGGCCAACTCGGCTGTTGTACGGTATGATGCGCATTACAATACGACTAGAAAGTCTGAACTTCACGACCTAGAGGGCTTATTATCTCCACTGTGTGTGTGTGTGTGAACACAGGCATTCTGTGCTATTTTATAATCCACATTAATGAGAAGGTTACTTTTAAATCATTGCATTATTAAATCGATCATACGGTACCGACCGTTTCAAATCAAACCAAAGTCATTTAATATTTGATAATGCAACAACATGAACAGGTGGCTCACAAAGGTCTAGTTGCGTGTGTAAACTCACTGGGGTAACATAGAATAAAGTAAATCTTCGGCACGTTTCTTCTCCTCTTTGTACTGTTCGGTCCGTTTGAGTACCATTGCCTCCAGATCGTTAGTATAGTGCTGCATTCGGTCTAGAAGATTGTCTACCAGATTCCCGGGAGCGTCGGTACTAGGTTACGAAATGAAAGAAAAAGAGTTTGAAAGAGTCAAACACAATCTGACCATACCACAAACTGGTCAATAAACTAGTATGCACTAACGCGTAAATCACACAAAATTCACTCCCCGAGGTAAGCATCCAATTAAATGGATTCTGTTTATTGAAAACCGAAAAATTCCTTCTCTGTAGACAGATATACTATTCTTTCTCTGATTCTAGCTGGCTCGCTTGTTGTACAAAGAACCACAACTGTAAGTAACTATATGTATGTGCGGCAAATTAAACGGGAGCAACGGAGTGATTTCCTCCAAGTTATGGGGAATGTGAGTGATGGAACACAAGTACCCGCTTCCTCTGACGGAATGGGTATTCTCGTTATCAGTTACTCTCTCGCCTTCACATCTCTTTACTCACCACGGATTCCAGATGATTAGTTAACTACCATAGAAACTATATCGATAAAAACTTATTAGAATGCAATGCAGTTTTTGGAAGCGTACTAATCTCTCTATTTCTCCAAAAAAATAAGGTCCAAGACTTGAAAACAGTACGCGATGGTTTTGCAACCAAATATGAAGCTTATTGATGAAAGCCTGCAATCAGCAGGTCTGTTTTCAACGACCAGATCATATTATGAGGCTATCCAACGTTAGGCCGAAACGGACACCTCATTCACTCATAACTTCAAAGGTTTTAAATTTATCGGGACAGTCGAAGTGTCCGATCAATGAAAAACACCCTGAATATCCATGGGAGTAAATAACAGTCTGATTGGTTTATTTCGCCTTCGACACGAATTCTAGAAAGCGTCATTTATCGCCAGTAGCAAGCCCACGTGTCTCAACCATTGATAGTGAGTGATTACTCGTTATCACATTAACGAGGAACGGAATACACCGACTGTACCGTGCCAATGTTCGATATGGGTGGGAGAAAACAATGGAGATTTGGATGGATGCGAGATTGGAACGTAGGTTTTGCGGTTCAGAAGTAGGGGTGATACTTACACAATAAGCTTTCCGATTGCGCGGAAATCCGGTCGAACTAGAGGGTCATCGTCCCAAGCTCGCCGAATTAACTGAACCAAATCATCGTTACATTCGTCGTGTGGTAGCAAAGTAGGCCGGAAACTGGGTTTGTGTCGAGCACGAACCGCTTCAATTATATCCTAAAACGTAATAAAAGATTCCGGTGAGATAGGTGTGTGCAAGTGATGAAGGGGTAGGTCAAGCAGTCCAAATGTTCACATTCTAGAAGAATACGTTGAGAAAAGCTGTCCCCCATAAAAATTATATAACAAAAGTTTGTTCATTTTTTACGGTTGCAAGCTTGGATTAGCCCATTCGATTGTTAAGAGGCACGAGGCACTCTCAATGGTTCGCGGTTCGAGTCCTGACAGGGACACAAAAGTACACAATGCTGACAAGTCCGATATAGTGTTTTGAACAGTTCTTGTGGTTTATTTTGTAGACTACGCTGTTCTTGTCCTTCTCTAATCTGGGAGAAAACTGTCAACAAGGATCCGTGAACACCAATTGGCAGTCAGGAAACATGACGCACTATCGATGATCTCCCTCCACGAAGAGCAAGAAGGACATCAATTTGACTTCGAATCAATGAGAATTTTTGACCAAGCCCGGTCAAAACACGCCAGAGAATTTCTCGAGGCCTGGCACTCTTCAATCAACTCAATAAACAGGTACATCGAACGGGATCACGTGTTCACATCAATGTAACTCAAGGATCAAATGACGTAACAAAAAGGGTCATGCCGTGTCTTGAGAACGGACGGAAACCGCAATCGGGAAGAAAGGACAACCTCCCCCCTTCCACCCTCAACCCCTCGCACCAGTTCAACGGTGAGCCGAGTCAAACACAGTGAGAACAGGGGACGAAAATAACCGGTGGAGAAGAACACATATATAAACGATCGGGTACAAGCAGAACACTGCCACTTCACAAGCACTGTTGATGTCACCTCGGCTGGTGATGAAACGTTTGCAAATAAATTGCCAAACTCGGAGAACAGGCGAAATGGAATTCAGTTCACCCGAGCTACGAGAACCAATTTTCAACGTAACGTAAAATATCACCACTACCGCTGTTACAACCACGAAAAATCATAGAACTGACACTAAAAGTCCGACGCGCTGCCTGCATGCATACGTATCACAACAGATTTTAACTAGCCAATATATTATGTTCGCGCCCTGTTTTGCTTTATTTACTTCATGCCTAGGACCCATAATCTGTTCAATAACTTTGAGTGTGAGACTGGCCACGATAATGGTCCTGGTGTATTTGGTAATGACAGACTTGTTGCAAAATAAACACTTTCCGGACCGCAATTCACGAATGTCCCACTGACCGGAAGCATTGATTGGGTGGGATAACTCCACAGAATTAGGTTCTTAATCCAAAAATTCCCGATTGTGATACAATATAGGAAAACATGAAAAACCACTGGTAAACCCCAACATGGAAAAAACAATTGCTATCACTCAGTACACATACAAACTGTTGTGAAGTGGGGATTAATAAAAGGAGAGAATATATCAGGTAAACAGTGGCAGTAACACATAATCAGACATTTTTCACGACAAACCTTGGCCTCTGGTTGTTGTTCATCATCAATGAAGAATGGACCTTTGCGATAGATCAATTCTTGACATATGATAGCAAAACTGTACACATCACCCTTGAAAGTTCCTGTGGGATAGTCCCCGTCATCGAAAGGAAGCAATTCTGGCGCGGTCCACAGAAGACCTACAAGGGGTTTGTACAGACAACAACACGTGAATATGGGAAAATATTTCGTATAGTGATGAAAAGAAAATCAGTTTTCATTGATTCAATAAGTTCGCTAAGTTTTGCACACTTTGATAACTATATTTTCAGAATGAATAACTGCAATGGGCGCCGAACAGCAGCCCGCTCGGGGTATAGGAAGAAAGGTGCACTTTTCGAACGATTTTTATCACATGACCCCTTGGTAAACGTATAGCATATGATCGTCCGAACCAAATTGTGCTTCGTGTGTGTGTGTGTACCGATCCAAATCGATTCATACCCACATTCATTGTGAATGCGTGTGCATCTATCAGGCGCAACTGAATCGTCGTTCTCGACTGTCGCATTCGACCGACATATTTTGCGTTACAGTGGTGTTTTGTTGCATGAAAGAACTAGACAGATAGGGGATCAGTGGTAAATCTTTCACTTGTAAACCTAATCTGCGAACTACCGTTCTGTTGTCGCAGTTGTAACGTGAAACCTAATCCACCTAGTTACCGACTCACAGGGTGAAGTAATTCAAAATAAAAACCTTCATTCCAATTGCAAATAACTCTCGCCGGCTCTGGTCATTAGCATACAACAATATGTGCCTCCATCTGATCCTTAATGTTGAAAGAACACATTTAAATGCGTAAGCAGTTATGAAGTCATTCATGGCGGGATGAAATTGAAGTGTAACTGTTGTCATAGACACACAACCATCGATGAAGACAGCAAAGTGCAGCAAACCCGAGAGAGTACTCTTGTGTATCGGCAATCACATATAAGAATAATAGCAAACGAACGGCATCTCAAAGATTATCAGATACCAATGGGATCGTCTGATAACTTCACATGAGTTGATCTTGCGCTTTGCCCATAATCCCGACTATAACCTCAGACGCACACATTCGCTTAATCGCATTCTGTTCGGCTGTCGACTTGTGGACGAACCCGTAAATGCTGTGCTATTCTTTAACAGTGCCGAACTATTGTGCTGTTATTCAGGATATTGAATAAGTTTCAGGGAATACGATATAAGTGAACCCCAAACACCACAACAGCAAGTAGGCCATCTCAGATTCTGGCATGAACAATACAGATTGCGAGTAAATGCTTGCAACAGTGACCATGAAAAAAATGCAGCGCCGAAAATGAGTTTCAAGTGAACTGATCCCAGTTGGAAAATACCTAGTTGATCTTACAAAGAACGATTTTCTCACCTCTCTCTCTATGCGGGAAATTAAGCAAAATAGTATTATTCTAGTCATCACTGAAAAATGATGCTGTAGTCAAAGTGCAAGCACATGCATTTGGGTGATTTGTGTTGTTTGAAATGGATGCAAGGAGCAGTGGATGAGACCGATGTCCACAATAAGAGGAAGTGTTCTGGAAAGGCGGAAGCAGCATACTTAAAGAAACGCAAAAGTCACTCGTGAGAACTCACTCTCGTAGTACGCGTTCGCTCCAATTTCTGTTTTGCTTGATTTCGGCCCACGAACTCGTTTCAGTCCGAAGTCGGTGACCTTGACCGCAAAACGGGAATCCAACAGGCAATTGGAGCTTTTCAAATCTCCATGTGGACCGAAAATCTGGTGCAGGTAGATCATGCCCTACAAACGGCAGAACGGGACGGAGATTAGCAATGCCAGTTAAAATGAACAGATAAGACTGTTCATTTCCATTTATTCAAATAGGGTGGGGTAGAACTTGGGTGACAAAAAGAGACATTTGACTGAAAAAGCCCGAGAACTGGTTTAGTTGATTGACAGTGCTCAAGTGGCTCAATTCGCTATCACTGTTGTGTTCTTCAGAGAATAAAATCAACTAAATCCAACTGTAGCCGTATACAGTTTCATTGTGATCCTGTTCGATAACACGCATCCAATGGGGGATCTAAGGGGTTCCCCAGGCCTTAGAATACCGTTTGTCATGGGTGAAGAACGGGTGTTTGTGTCACCTTCTACTGCTAAGTACACAATGTTGTGACAGAAAGATCGATAGCGGTACTTCTTTGAGTGAGAATCTACCCTAAACTGGCCGTTTAACGCTATGGATGGATGCTACCAATAATTTGTGTAAAACAATCCCTGGAATCATTACGATTGTGTGGAAGGGGATCTACCTCATTATGCATCAAAACTATGAGCTCCGTGACGAACAAATGAACACATGAAGTTTTCGCATATCTAGTGACTTGATCATATTGGTATTATCTCCTACCCCCAACTCAAGTATGTATCATGACCCAAACTGTCCACAGGTTAGCTACAGGTCTAATCGAAACTGAAGCAACGGGTTCCTGTGAAACTTGTGGGTGACAGCCAAGTGTGAGAATATTAACCATGATTTGTAAATGAATAATCTTAACTGAATTTAGTGAACATTTATGCAGTCACACTGTTTTTTGAAAAACAGATCCAATTATCAAGTAAGAGAGGGAGAAGTCTCGGATAGCTACAACGAAAACGAAACAGAAGGTTTCCTCACAGTTAGGAGAAATTATGATCATTCATTTCCCTCGGCTATACAGCTCATTGTGTGGGTGCCTGATTTGGTGTTCTCATCGTGTAGATTGTGTGGCGTAGGCTGTACACCAGATGAGAACAACGGTTTCTAATATATGACAAGTGATGAGGTTTGGTGTTTGCCATCCACCTTGTAGAGACAAAATAAACAAACTTCGTATCACGGACCTGACCATGGATAGTTTTATTTTTTCGTTGACATATCGGAAAAATTAGGAGCAGTAGAAACGTTCACCAAAGCGAAGACCCACCAATACATCACCCCTCGACAAGCTTTAGCATAAAACCAATCGAGCTCCGGGTGTTCGTTTGAAGTAGTGAACAATTCACTATTCGACTCAGAAGTACAAGTTGAGTGCTCACAGATTTGAAATTCATACACAATTTGAGCACATTTGTAGCCATGCGTCCATAAAAATTGTCCTAGATAAGGGTCAAATTTGGTCACATACATGATCGATTCACAAAACCTCAAACGGGAAGCGAGGGATAGCCAGTAAACATTCCACCTATTAGGTTACAACTGAGAGCACAGATGGGAAAGGAAAACGACGAGAGATTGCTATAAACACTACTAGCCACAAAAAAGTGCACACTAGACAGAAAGGGAAGAACATGAGCCGGTGAGGCACGAATGTGACACCTACGCGTTTGGAACGTGAGAAGGTGAGCTTGGGAGGAGACACGCTGAGGTACGAACGAGCGGAAGAACAAAAGGATCGGGACCAAATGAGGGACGGACGGATAGACAGACAGATGGGCACAACTCACGCGACATATATCCTGAATCAGGGACAGCTTGAACATCCATTCCATCGTAAATTGCTCTTTACGGAGAAAGTCTTGCAGACTGCCGCGGGGACAGTACTCACTCACTATGTACTGATGACCCGGTTCCAGACAAATTCCGATCAGTCGACAAATGTGATCGTTATTCATATCTTTCACCTATAAATATATGCGGTCAGATAAAGGGCAAAGTAATCGGGACATTAGACAATTACAATGCAGGTGGATGCGGACAGATCAATTTCGTATAACGAAAATAACGTGTTTCCTGGGCCACATGTTAGGGAATTAAAAAGTTTTTTTAGTCATTATTCATTTACAAGCTTCTACAATAATGTATAATCACAGACTGGCTGGCTATACTGTGGCTATATCAGTTGCCTCCTGAATATCCGGGACGAAATGATCAATCAAAGCCACGACTAAGTGAACTCTTTAGCGATCCTCTATTTGTTAGTTATTGCATGGAGTGGACGTTGCTCGCTTATCTACCAACGGAGTCTAGGAGAAGATGACACGGTTATGAAATGGACTAGGTTACCACGGTGTGTGGAGCATCAGGTTTCGACTTATCTTGTAAATACCTGCCTGTTGAACAGTTGATGTCTCAACTCAATCAGAGATTCTCCTTGTGGCCATAAATGCATCTTATTTTGATGGTATTTGATATCGAATTAATAGTTAGTGGTGTTGATTGATAGTAATCGCGTTGTTGTCGGCCATATGTGTATTGGCGTTAATTTGAGTTTACTGGTTCTCAAACCACTTGGTTTCGGACTAGGTATCAAGCTAGTCATTCTCGAGACATAAAAACTAATTCACGATTTTTTTGTTGGCACACTGACTTCAGGTCAGTTAAGAAGGAGATTTTCTCAAGGTTTCACAACCAATGCTTTTGGGAAACCAAAGCCTAACCAGCAGGGCAGCGGTATGAGAACCGCGGTCGATTGGAGTCGGTGTTCACTTAGGCGCATTTTACACCTTTAGAACGTTGTACTGGTGTCCGACACATTGACCACTTAATCGCCTCGGTGACTTACACGATCAGGAGAACTGGTATCTTTCTTTTGGGAAGTTTAAAACCGACTTCATTAGAATAGTTAGGTATGTGTGGCTCACTGACCAGATCATAGCGTCAGATTTTAGCAGTGTGCCGACTCAATTTACTCAATGAATAAATTTGAAAACGTCCTAAATTACTCAATGACTCAATGACGTGTCGAACTGAATGAGACTGATTCGAGTGAGACACTAAGAATCTCTGGGGTATATGGAATTGCACACGTAAATTAAAGTTACGATGCAGTGGCACTCCCTATTGGTGACAAGTAATAAGAAATTCGGCGAATTACCTTGTTCACTTCTACCGCGGTTTCCTTGTTCGCCTCAACACGACACTGTCGTCGGAGTGGTTTCACGAACACCATGCCACCTTTGTATGTTGCTCGCGTACCGAACGTTTGAGCGCGGAGCAAATGTTCCCGATAGAGACTGCTCTGCATCTCAGTGCTGATCCGAGAGATTTGTGAGTCCTGTTCGGTGCGTGCGCGTGACGGACGTGTACGTTTTCACACGTGTTTGTTTGCAAGAGCGAATTCAAATCCAAGATAGAAAAAAAAGTAAGGACAACAATGAAGACCAGGTGTTAAACAGCTGACAGAGAGGGGAAAAGTTACCCAACAGAAAGTGAGGGAGAGCTCGTTGGGGAAATTTGAATACAAGCTTTTGTGCAGCATAGACAAACAAGTGAAGATGTTAATGATCAATGGATATTTTTAGCTCCCCATTTTCTTCTTTCACGAATTTACGGAAGCGGAAAGCTAGTGGGTAGCGTAACGGGGCAAATCTGAATATGAAAATGGTCTAGATGTATTGTGCAACGATCCAGCCGATTTCAGTAGGTTGGTTGATTGTATTCAGATCACATTTTCAGTGTTTTTCTTCCAGATAAGAATAGGGGAAGTATAAGGTTAGATTAACTGGGACCTGTCTAAATTATCCATATAAATAGATAGGCGGGAAAGGGATAAAAAACAGAGAGAGAAAGAAAATAAGCTTGTGCTAATGATATTGAGAGAGATATGCGAAAAACAGTGGGGCCGTAAAGAGAGCAGCATACCTTTTTCCGCCGCGAGTTGTACGAATCCAGTAGGGGATTGTGTTCACCCTGGGACAGAGATGAAAATCGGATGGGATAGGAAGAGGGGACAATGGTTAAGTGAATTGAAAATGGCAACGGTGCAACGATAAAAAAACGGGTAGAGAGCGAGATGGACGGTCCGTTCGAGAACGTAACGGAATATGTTCATTATTGAATTTGGCATGATTATCATTTTTGTGCTTTGCACCCGATTGTTCACGTTTTGTGTGACAGAAAGCGACAGTTGGAATAAGAGCTGAACAAATTATCATCATGAATGACAAATAAACAATTTCAATGACCCGTTTTGCTCCACGCTTTTTCTCTTTCTGTAAATCTGTGCTTGTGTGTCTATAAGTAGGTATGTGTGCTGTGCTTCTACCGGAACCGATAAATTCACCATAAAAATAGTCGGCAAAAAAATAAATCAAGTTGAATTCTTCGAAATTAACCAGGCTGGTTTGGGTTTGACAATTTACCAGTGCAGTTAAAATCAAAGGGGTTTAATCAAGCAGCACTATAGAAAGAAGTGTCCAGAAAACGAGGGCCACATAAGTTTGAGGTACACATCACGGAGCACAGTATCTGATGCCATTTAACATCCCCGCGGATTGAACGTGAGAGCAGGAGAAGCAAGAGTGTCACAGTCCGGTTAGACTAACGCAATGCACTGGGGTGAGGTGGGAGGGATTCGCTTTCGAGGGAGGTGGCTCCGTTCGGCTGGAACCAACCGCCGGACGAGTTTGTTTCACACGAGATGTTAGGTGATTATTTTGGTTGTTGGAATATACAGTTCTTGCACATTGTTAGATAAACACATACTCCCAGTCCACTACTCGCAAGTAATTTAAAAAATTAGAAATAGACATATGATAAGCGAATGGTGAGGAACATCCAGCCATGGAACTGAAATGGCGCTTTTTTTCTATCTGTAATGAATCCGAATTTCGTAAAAATATTACGATATAAATTATGATTATTTGGGTACTTGAATATTGGTTGGGTGGTATAATATTATTATTTATTAAACATGTATTGGTTTTACACCTCTTTTCTAAAAATAGACAGTGAGTGGTTGAAAGGCAACCATCTCTCTGACAACGGACAATTTGGATTGTTTTCTGTTTGTCCCAGGGCTCCAAGCCCTCCATTTTAATGTCACGGAGCTATGAAAAAGCACCAGGGGAAAGGCCAAAAAGTGTAGTTAGTAGTGCTACACATACTATAAACCCGTATGGGGCGTCAATGGAGCGGACCCATCATACAGGTCTTGCGCTGAACAATGCGATACTACTACGTGGTCATACGGTTGAGCTAGTGGCAAGAAGTCGAATGTGACACGCTATTTAGAACAGCGGAAAATCCAGAGAAACGATTTTCCAAGCGACTGTGATCAATTGATGTAATCTCGCACAATGGTAACCTCACCAGTTTTCGTCGCCTCTACGCCTTTTCCCNTTTTCCCATCGAGCTTTAGCCAAAACCTGCAGTCCTTTAGCCTCGACGCACAAACTTTAGTCACGCCGAAGTAGGCGAGCCGGATCAAGAAGTATAGGAATATTCTGAAGTCAACGGAAGTTGAAAATAAATTATTTTTTACAAATGTTGAAGTTGTAAAGCTGAGATGATAAATAAGAAGGTGAGGGGGCCGCACGCTACA
>UZAN01042033.1:34012-52134 GCA_900618425.1 Echinostoma caproni
GGGACACGGGTTGGTGAGGAAATACTGACAGACAGATCTTCAGTGGGTTGGGGTTGAAGTTAAACCTACAAGGCAAAGCAAGTCAAACGTCATGAACCAAAAAGGTCCAGTGAGATACAAGCACACACGATAGAATATTACTAGCGCTGCTGAAAAGCGTTACAATTCGTCGTGCGTATGGAAAATGAGGCGTAAACTGAAAGGCTAGGCAGCACTGGACAACCTTCCCGACCTGTTTGGGTCTGATCCATCAACATGCGATAAACATAAAGGTTTGAATATTTCTAACTGAGTCATAACCCCGAAGGCTAGTACTGAGATAAACGAGGCGCGACGCACGCAACAAGCTTGCAAAGATGCGTTGTGCTATATCGTGTAAATGTAAAATGAAAAACGGTCTGATCAGCTACCCGGTACCCAAGTGAATAACATACTTGCGTTCTGCCTGTGAGGTCCCGGGTTCGATCCTCAGTTAGGTCGATGGATTCGCAATGCACGAGTGAGATCCAACCAGGTCGAAACAGCTGTCCAGTGCTTCCTAGCTTTCCAGCTCACGCCTCATTTGGTAACTACACCATGTATTTCCCCTGTGAAATTGAATCGAATCCTCCATTTCTCACAGAACTGATTGATTAATTGGTCAATTAATTGATTGATTGACTGATTGATTGATTGATTGATTGATTGATTGATTGATTGATTGATTGATTGATTGATCGATTGATTGATTGATTGGCCGATACTTCCTGCTACCACACACCTACGCACTCACGTCATGCGGTCCAACTCTATCGATCGGCTCTAGCCAATCAGATGTTGAAATGGCCACGTTGATTGATTCTTTTACCGTTTGACTGTCTGCATCACGGTATTCGGACGTCATGTAACGCTCGAACCAGTTTTCAACCTATCTGCCTGCCTGCCCACATGTTTGCGCACCTGCTTGCTCACCAGCCTACAGATCGGCTACATAGGCACCTAGTACAAATAGACCTACTACCTAGTGCACCGCGTGATAATTTACTTACCCCGACGAGACTCGGCAGGAGGGGAGAAAAAGGAGGGTCGGGGGACGCGTTTTTTATTGCAGAGGGAAAAAGTCACACAGTTACGAGAACTTGCTGTTCAGTGACGGAAACCGGTAATTCAAGCACCGTGACTTGGAGTGGCAAACCACATTTGGCCCCGCTAGTTTAGGCGTGGTATTAAATCGGACAGCAGTAAAGCTGCCCACTATAAAAGCTTAAGCCTTGGCCTTAGCTTTATGGATGCTCGTTAAACAACTCTTTTGAAGTTATCTATAAAATAGATGAGTGAAAGGATTTGAGGGGACATGCAAAAGTCAGAAAGCCTTCCTTGTCACATCGATTGCGCGGGAACAAACATTCGAAAATCTTTGGAGAATTGAGGAATAAACATGCATGTGTCTTGAAGAACAATTTCCATCGCATTGATGGTGAAGGCGAAAATGCCTAATCGGAATTTGGAATTTGCAATTTGATAAATTATCGGGGGAATTTCTCGTAGAGAAAATGAAGCGTGAACTGAAAAACTAGGAAACACTCTGTACGGTTGTTTCGACCTGGTGGCCCGGTGGTCGGATGGATAGCATGCTTGCGTTCTGAGTTTCGGGGTTCAATACCCAGTTGGGTCAATGGATTCGCACTGCCGATGAAAACCGACCAGGGCGAAACAGCTGTCCAGTGCTTCCTAGCTTTTCAGTTCACGCTTCATCTACTAAATACATGACGAATTACTCCCCCATGAAAATGAATCGCAGCCTCCGTTCCTCTCAATTTGATATCTCGTCCCCTCAGTGTTGAGCATTTTGCACCCAGAACAATAAGGGCTTGATTAAGGCTCTATGAACTTCAGTTCACTACGCACAATTATTTTATCTTTCCTTTAGAAAAGCAAACAGTGGCTAGACGGATTGAGTGGCGGAATGGATTCCGTAACTGAAGCACACACACACACACTCACTCGCGCACACACACACACACACACACACACACAGACGGGTGTGTGGGGAAAATCTTCTTATCGTCCAAACCCAAAATATCACAGCTCAAAATCGTAGACAACTTTATGGATGGAGTGAATCGACGCAACCACTGCTATTCAGAGTCAGTCCCGTTTTCACGTAAGGAAACCAAGTGATTTGTGTGAACATCATGTGACTAAATGGAGCGAGCCGATTGCTTTATCAAAGAGCTCATGTGACGCTGTTGGTGAGCGGCTTTTTTTATTATCTTTCTGTTCAATCCATGCAAGTCCATGGGCGCTAAATTTGAAATTGCTGACGTTTGTGATGTAAGACTAGTGTGAATGGGATTAAATTTCTCAATCCGTCTGTTAAAATCGCTCTATTATTGATTTTAAAGCAAATCAACAACTTCTGTCATCTAAATTTGAAATAAAAAGTTGACTGCAAACGTGCCATTTCACAAACACGCATGCAAAAGGTAAAGGGGCTCAGCTGAGCAGCCCGGCCGTTTCATCCATGGTTGGTCGATTTGATTCCAGTTGTGGAACTACGCAGTCAGCCATTGCCGTTGGTCCCGGTTCTAATCGGGTAGGGACGGAAACACTTTGGCCTTCTGAGCATGGTTTGTCTGTCGATCGTTTTCAAACGGTTCTGTGTTTTCTGAGTTGCTGTCTTGTTCAGAGGTTGAAAACAGCAGTTGCATGTTGGATTCTGCCCCTCCCACTGACACAGGTTTATTTGGTATAGGGCATATTGGGACGTGGGCATGTCTACCAGATGATTTCATGAGACGAGACCTGTGTGATTGTAGTAATTATAGTATGTACTGATCACAAGTTACTAATCACGGATTATGAATCACGGACGCCACGTAAGCACTGGATCACACTGGTACTAGCATGACAGTGTCCCACGTAACTGAGGGGCGAGGAAAAGGCCACAGGAATAGTAGTTCCTTTATTAAAAGAAATTAGGGGTATTTAAATGATATGTACAAAACAATTTCATTGATCATTCAAGCCTTGGCCAATCGCGTGCTAGTATTTCTGGCGTTGTTCAACTTCCGTCTGGGCTGCACGGTTTCTGATTGGTTGGTACAATCGACCTATGGTTTGTAGTTCAGAGGCTGTGATACGTGCGAGCTTTGCTGACGTCATCTGGGAAGCTTGATCGATCCTAGTTGTCCAAAAACTGAAACGTGTCGCTCCGTGGTATGCGTCATCTAGTAGGTTAGGTTCACCACAGTGATCTTTGGATGAATAAGTGGTGCCCAAACCACCTTGCCTCAATCAATCTCGCCTATTGATCTTCCATTCATATCTTTCTCATTTTATCGCTGCCCTATTTACGTAATATCAATTACTTTTTCCCTGGAGTTTACAGGAAACAGGTTACAGTGTATTCAAATGTTTAAACGTCCGATCGACCATATTAGTTATGTGTTGTAACCCGGTACCGGGTTAACCGTGTTCTCGCAACACTTCGTGACACGATTATTGGGTGTAAATGCGATGCTACTGATTGGTCCAGTTATTTAGTTGGCTAATCGTATTTTGTCCTATACGTACCAAATCCAATGCTTAGNTTAGTTCGCTAAACTGTATTAGCTCACCCGTGAATCACCGCGTAGTTCAGCGCGAACGTTTCCCAAACTTGGCTGAAACTCATTAAACTCATTAGAACTATTTTTTTCATGGGTGAATTGGCAGAATGAAAATAATTCGGCCGCTTGCTGCGTGACAGAGTTTCCTATTATTCGCGTCTAATAGCATTCATTTATTGAATAATCGACCGATTAATTTGTTGATAACTGCAAACTTAAGAACAGTGATCCCCGTGTGTCTGTATGCAGCATGTATGTAAGAATCATGAGACCGTTTTTTATAAATCAGGGATTATTCACTATTTCTTGATCTAATTACTTACTTAATTCTAATCAATGCGTCATTGTTTCCAAACAGTCTAAACAACGGTTTTACGAGAAAATGTCCGCTACATTCCAAATCCCAGAATGCGTGCAAAACATTGATAATTCCCATTCTCCCGAGTATATTTTACAACAAATATATTTTCGATTTCCTCTGAGTCTTGCTCGATCGCATCAATAATTGTGTCCAAATCGTCTCTTCGCACCGGGCAAGCTCTCTGTACTGAGCCAGTTGTCAAGCCAGTTGAATCAATCAGATAGATTTTGTTACTAAGGCTATTTGAATCACGCCGTTTGGAAACTCACTCGCGATATTAGTGATGAATTTACAGGTGAACAGGATGTGCGAATAGAGACACAAACACAAGTCTATTTCTAATTCTAATGTGAGCTGAAGATACCGGTAATGAAACGTTCGAAAAGATCAATTTTCTCAGTTGATTGTATACACTAGTTTGAAACTCTCCACCTCAGTGACTACGTTAGAATTTAACGCATAACCATATCTGCACTATATTCAGCTGTCATGTACGGACTTGACGAAATGTTATCGTTGTACTGCCATCCGTTGATCGATTCACGATCAGGGCGAAATACAATAATGTACGTGATTTACAATGCCAAGAGTTATGATGGACGGTTCATAAGACTAGATTGCAGTTGATTACGAGGGCCCGGAGTATCACACAGATGTCATAATTTCAAAAAGTTATCCAAGAACACACGTGGGCGTTTACAGCTGAGTAAGGGCGCGCGCGATAATGATCACTTGTATGAATTACGCCTACACTGTTCCTCTCGAGATGGTGAAACAGATGAAAGAAAAAAGTTGTTTCAAATATAAACATGTGTGGTAACGTTATCACGGAGAGTTATTGTGCAGTAAGCATACAGTAACCCACACAGGTAATGGAACGAATGCTCTCTGGGGTTCCAATTTCTATTGACTAGCGATCTAACGAGAAAGTTGATCAGCGCCCATCACGATTTATGGTGCTGTTCATCTTGGAGGCCGTCCGAAGGGAAAACCTCGTCATCTATTTCATTAGAACTAATAAAACTAAAGGAAATGAGTGATGAAAGCTGAATCATTAGTTGGAAAAATAATCGTGGTAAGACGATCGCTAGAAATGTGTTTATACCATCACTCCTTTGCTATGGTTACGACTGCACAACGTGAACCCGTCTGATCAGACGTTCAATTGTGAAATTGTCATCACAGCTGGGTTCCGCCTGTTAGCTTCTGGTTTCGATTCTCATTGACGAGGCGAAATGAAAATAGATAGTTCGCACAGCTGAAACGGACAAAGGGTAGCGTGACCATTTCAGTCAGTGATAAATCAGTATATTCGATCAATTCTATGGTTATTGATCAGGTTTGTTTTGAAAGAGAAACAGATGAAACACACCAAGCATATTGTCTGTTAGCAGATTAATCAAAACCATGCTTTTTGCTTTCCGCTTTCAGGAACCCAATGTCAATGCACTGTTCCTCATCGCTGTAGACATTCCAAAATTTCCTCCTACTACGATGAGTGACAGTTCGGAACCCAGATATTTGTTTTGATACCGCACAGATCATCTTTTTCGTGGCCATTAGAACTCTACGGTCATCTGATACACAACGAAAAAGCATCTCACGCATGCAACGCAAATAAACTCGAGTCCCGACAAATCAGCTTGCTTAGTGAAGAATCCGGATGGCTTAACACGCTGTAGTATTATGTCACTTGATCTCAAGCTGTACCGACAGCAACCGGTTATCGATGGGCATCCGTGAAGATTAATTCAATCCTATTGTTTATTTGAAAGTGTCAAAACAAGACGGCAGCTATTTGGGGAGTTAGCACCCGATTGTACAGGAACTATTACTAAACGCGCATAATAATCCGAAGAAAAAAAAACAGGACATCTGTTCGATTACAACAAAGAGGTCACGTTGGGAAGGAAGGACCGGGTAGAAGAGGTAGGAAGAAGTAGGCTGCAGGCGAAATGCATAAAGCATGCGGAGGAAGATTGAACGGGGAAAAGGGCAGGGTTACGGTGAATGGCCTACATTCATTCAACCAGTCTAACCGAGGGACCTGTTTGATATAAGTCTGAGCGTTAGATGAGAAAGTGGTATTCACTAATATCAACGTTACGCCATTTTCCGATCACAGAAAAGGTGGGGGGAGGGAAAAAATGAGGAGTAAGACGTGAGCAGAGCACATGGATGACACGTAAATATTGACGGATGTAGTAGTGTTCTGAGATACTACTCACTTGCGAGTAGTAGTAGATACAAGTTTCAGGAAGGAGGAAGCAGCCAATCAAATCAATTCAACACACAGAATTGGAAAAATCAGGTGATAGTGGTGGATTTCCAACTCACATCCCCGTGGTGATACTTTGGTGATGTTACCACCGGGCCACCACCGCCCCATCTGTGATCCTCAATAAACGACTGTTCTCGACCGAGCACTGCCTTTTGGAATTATAACAGTAGTAAGGAACTGAAAGCATGGAAAAGGAAGAAACAGAAATTAGGCCAACTTTCAAAAGTGATATACTGTGGTAATCAGAATAGTACTGAATTCAGGAATACAAGAACCTTTACTGTAATGCTCAGAACTGAATTGGCTCCATCCCGAACTGCGGACACCAATGAAATACACGAGGAATTGATAGCAGCAAATGCTTATCTTGATTGATGAAATTAAATCATGTTTTATAGAATGTAATGGTCCATATGATTGGTTGAACGAGCATCCTTCAATCACATAACCGTCTGCACCGACGTATCACATGTACTAACTCGGATGTTATGTTCGCCCGGTGTACCATTGGTCCAGCTTCCTGAATGATGATTGGATGACATGAAACTGTACCTGATCACGCATGGATTGCGGTCACGGAAGTCTGGATCACCACATACACTTAAGATAGTAAGCTAATGACTTAGGAATGTGATAAAAATACTTATTCCTCAATTTATAATAAATCCAATGCACCCAACGGGTGAATTTTCAGCGAATTTCAACAGAATTGCACGTTTTCGTTCTTCCAAAACAGTTCTCTCGTACCTGTGAAGGAATTTTACGTTAGCCACACCATCGGGCGCCTGACTGATAAAATAACGGAACGCCATCCAACTTAGCTGGGGAGGACCAATGAAAACTAATGTGAACGCGACTGATATACACTTTAACGAAATCAGTGCCACTGTCGATGTGCGAGAGGCATTCCATACAATCCATTCAGTCACAGGTTTCGGGGTCCACGGATGCGAATAGCCGACGCATATATTCTCGTGTAGAATAAATGCATAAAGAGAAAAATATATTTCGCAGAACCGGATAATTATCTGTGAAAAAGGGAATAGCTGTTCGAATAAACAGGAACCTCCCTCGTCTCTGTTGCATACGTGCAAGAAAAGCCTTCCTGTGACAACGTATCCGAAGTGCCACATCCAACAGTTAGCTGAAATGATTGTCAGCAACTATGTGGTCAGTGTTTGAGCATTCATGTTCCATTCATGTTCTCCCACCCCGTGTTTTAAAAATACTAAAAATCTGATATTCCATCTCCCTACACTGAAGGAACAACGTGGGGAGGCTGGTCATAGATTGTTAGCGTGTTTAAAAACGAAGCAATGGGAGACTTGAATGTTTATGCATCCATCAGTGGAGAACTGGTAGCAAGTGAACTTCGACTTAACTATAGGTTTTAAATTAATCTCCGTTACCCATTTTGTTCAGTTGTCTTTTCCCTTACTGCCTTTATTGTGAAACCAGACCGGCGATGTTTTTCTTCCAACTAAATTACAAACTATTGTGGCAGTTCAAGTAATTCCAAACACAACGGAAAAAGCGCTGCCTCGTTCTCAATCGGAGTTTAGTTTTCTTTGTGGGTCAGTTTAAGGTAAGACAGAGTCATACCCGAGTGGCGAAAACACTGATCGACCACCGAATACAGTTAATCAAAGACAAGTCGGTGAATAACAGAATCAAAATCTTCTAAAAATTCAAGCAACAGGTGACACCCCGGAGCCTCCGTAGGGCTCGTCTACACCCACATATCCGGCGGTTTCTGACACTGCCATCTGTTCCATCCGTTATAAACCCACACGCACGCCCAGTGCACTGATTCTATTCGCCCCGAAACCCAACACCGTCATCAAATCAGCTGTTTACTGACTGCGTGACCTTGAATGTGAACAGTGGACCGAACCGACACGTACGATAGGCCAATTGGCATTGCATGCGTGCTATTGGTCCGAGTAAACCAGACCACGTTTGACGCGTGTCTACACGGCATGCTGCATTTCCGTGGCCTGTCGATTCACCAACCCAGCTCTATCACAGCCTGGAACAATTGCTGCCGTGTGTTCGTCGTTCTTCCTTCGCCTCCTCCACCTCCTCCTGCTGTGGATCGCCCTGGTCCGTGTTGGATGAGTACACACCCTGACAACGTGCTAGACAGCTTCCTACCGGTGGAAACGGACCAATGGCCTTGTGGCTTCGTTTACCCATTCTTTTTAAATACCAGGGCTGTCCGGCACGGGGAGTGTATCGTCGGGCTTATTGCGGAGTGGTGATGAAATTCCGAAGTGCTGACTCGAACCATGTGCTTACCTCAAACCTGCCAGCTAATACGAATGATATTTTTAACGTAAGTGTTCATCAAACTCTGTTCGTGCGGGCATTCGTATAGATAAGTCTAAATTGTTGTCACCCGTTTGGCGACTGGAAACAATTTCTTCTGTAAAGTGCGTTATTACTCGGTGAAAAATATCGTTAGTTGTAAAATTAACTGAAAAACCGTTACAGTGTCGTGTCCAAAAGCGTTGGATTTGTCAATCGAACTACCGGAATAGAAAAGAACCATTGAGTTGCCATATAAAGTTTCGTTGTTCCACGCACACAACTTTCTCATGGTTTTTAATTTGCTTTCCTATGCCTTGGATTTGGGCAACTTCGTCAATTACGTAATTGCGTGGTTACATTCATGCCGGGGAGGAGAAATTACAGCTCGTGTGGAATTTGAGAAAACGTGAGCTCTACTTCCGTTCCGGAATACTATCGTTCGTGGTATCCATCTATTCACACTCACATCTGTATACACGTATTTTGCATGTACAGTGCAACTCATTATCAGATTTTTCAAGTATACCACTACTCCCTCTGTGCGTGTCGTATTATGACTGATTGACACGTGTCACGTGTCCAAATGCTTGACTTTGTCACGTCACGGCAGAAAGAGAACCAGTTATAACACTCCTACTTAGTACACATTAACCAATAGAGGGTTAGTTGTGACTGGTGTTCCGATCAGTATCGGTTTGTATCGTCCCACGTTGTGCACATCGTAACCAAAATACTTGATGGGTTAGCTACAAACAGCTGACCTTAAAACGGTGGCTACTCGAATGGATTTCTACCAGGCTACTAGCATGCACATCGGCCGTACCAACCACATGGTGTGAAATCGCCTCGGGCCAGATGATCAATAAGTTGCAGTATTGTGTCCTTCATCATCCTCATACGTTAGCTGTGCGTTCTCGAACGAGAACTGGTCAAGTATGCCATTCGACATGATTAAGCAACCTCTTTTCCACCATCTTCGAGTAACAAACAAATTGAAAACTCTACATCTTCCTTCTGGGGAGAGAGGGGTGTTCAATTACATTGTAAAACGTGCAAGATATTCGAATTTTTTAAACAGCTTGCTTTACCCCCGATTACCGCGTGATATTCCGCACCGTTGTAATGTTTGCATTCCATGACTTCATAAATTTCTTCACAGGTTCGATCCCCGGATACTTTGATCTCTAATGAAGTCGAACTGGTTACACAGCTGGGCAGAATGATTGCCGACGGATATGATAAACTTCAGGTTCGTATATCTTTGAATCACATCCCACCTAATCTGCTCATGTTTCCCTACAGGTAATATCCGATTTTGACCATACCATCTCCATGTATCGCGACGGTGAGATAAGAATGCTCACTACACACGGTATGTTTGTCCGATTGTTCGGCTCCTTCTTACCGAATTGGGTTCCTTGCAGAAGCAATTGAAAAACATCCGGATATCGAACAATCAACGATAGATAAGGTAAGTCTCGATGCATGTGTGAGATTGTCTGTTGTATTTGATCAAGCTCCTTCTCGTTCGCCATGATGCTACTCTCCATTGTCGCGATTTTCTCATCTCTTGCTTCTTATTTAACTATCTATCTATTCATCCACCCATGCCCATATTTAGCTACGTGACTTACGCGCGCATTTTTTACCGCTGGAAACCAACTATACCCTAAGCCCTGTTGTGCGACGTGCCAATCTGGAGCGGTGGTGGAATATGTCACACGAACTCTTGCTGTCTGAGCCAATCACCAGAAAAATGATCACCGAGATTGAGTCAGTTGCACCGATCGCTTTGCGGTGAGTGCTAACTTGTACGGTTTCATTCATGTGATCATTGCTGTTGTTTTCGTTCTTGTTGTTGTTGCTGTTGTTGTTTGATGTGTCCACAGAGAACAGCACTGTATAAATCCAGAAAACTAACTGCTATGCGATCTAATCGTTGCGTTGGTGGCAGGCATAATTAAACTATGATATGAGCTATTTTTAATTTGTTCATGACACAATTTAGTGCTATAAACAGCCGACGGGGTAAACCACATGGTCACGAGGACCTACTGTTCAATGTTGGAAACCGGTCACCTTAACCACGGCACTTGGAGTGTCGAACCACACAAGACCCCCCTAGGTTAGGTGTAGCATTAAACCGCGGACGCTAGCAAACTTGCCCACCACCGAAGTGGGGTGGCGGTGGCGCGGCTCGAATCTTCGACCAAACAGTCTAAAGCAAGCCGGTGACCGGTGACTAAACCACTGTTCCACCACCACCACCATGAAAGGAGATCTCTGTACGTTTAACTAAGAAGTTTGCAGACGATTGTGTATCATCAACTTTCACCGAATAACAGTTAGTCGAGGTACACTCGTAACAAGAGCGAATGCCCGAACACTCCTAAGACACATAGCAGTTGTATTTCTGTCTGGATTGGGGCTTTATTTACCGTTGTACATAACGAAAAAAAAGTGATAAGATCACAGGAAACATATCGCTACTGGTAGATATCGGANGGATGTCGGCGGGGAAGTCAAATGTGTCTGAAGATTCAACTTGATGTCTGTCACCAGATTTTGTTTTTACCGATATCTTTTTCTTTTTACCGACCGGGACGGCTTGATTGCATTTGTGGAATTAATCAGTACCTGAAATATTGTTGTTTTGTGTCCTTTTAAAGGAAACTGGGTGTCGTCACTAATGTTGCACGGATATGAGTCTTCCGAAAAAGGATAGTGCTTTTCAAGTTTTTCAGTTCACGCTTCATTTGTTACAGACAAGACAAATGCATCTTTGAAATGGAATCAAATCCTTCATTACTCACATGGAACAAGTAGTCAAGTTGTGAATGTTTCCAACCGAGTCATAACCCCGAAGGCTAGTACTGAGATAAACGAGGCGCGACGCACGCAACAAGCTTGCAAAGATGCGTTGTGTTATATCGTGTAAATGTAAAATGAAAAACGGTCTGATCAGGTACCCGGTGCCCGAGTGAATAACATACTTGCGTTCTGCCTGTGAGGTCCCGGGTTTGATCCTCAGTTAGGTCGATGGATTCGCAATGCACGAGTGAGATCCAACCAGGTCGAAACAGCTGTCCAGTGCTTCCTAGCTTTTCAGTTCACGCTTCATTTGCTGTAGACACGACGAATTCGCCTTTGCAAAGAACTACGTCATCGGTAGTTTGTGGTGCCAGTTAAAATCCTCGGTGATAGGAGTTAGAAAAGGCATCGGGTAACCGATTGAGTGTTGCTGCTGCTGATACACATAATGAATGAGACGGGGACACTGTGGTCGTCATAATGTCTTCCCCTGGTTTAATATCCGTTGAGTCTCACCCTAGCAATAATTTGGTGGATAAATCGATCGAGAATGTTGAATCTCGGTCAGCCAATGTCCTGTTTTTTAACTTCGTCAAAAAAACTTATTTTTGCGTGGCCGAGTTTTGTCCATTCATCATTCTGTTTTAAAACCTGCGTGAATTTCGGGAAATCATTTGGGTGTTCCCTTGTTTTGCCATGATGGAGACGATAGCGTGAGAAAGTTATTCGTAAGGGGGTGGTAGTAAGCCACAGCTGTGAGGATTTTTGTCACCAGAATTTCTACGTTCCCTTCTTAAAATTGTTTAAAAAAGTGTTCAGTTCTGTCGTCTATGTGACCTATCTGAGCGTGATAAAAGGTAGCGGGAAAAAGACTACGAAAGGATGCAATCCCTACCTATGGAATGCTGCAGTCCTAATCATAGGAGTTCGAATGGAGACATTGGTAATGCGACCTAAGCATGGCATTAGACCGGGACCAACGTCAGCCATACAGTGGTGGGGTTTGAACTTCGAGTTTTACGAACAAACCCGAGTTAGTGATAGTGAACTAAACCGCTTGATCACCATCACCAATTTATTCCAACTTTGCTTCGTTAAACTATCACGTTTTCTCGAGCGCCCTGGATACGTACTCGTCAGGATGACGAAAAGGGAATGGCAGCGTGGTTTGTGCAACCTCCTCTATCGGTGTTCTCTTAACCTCCATACGGTACAAATGACCAGACTAGGATCAGCCCCATAAAATACCACACGTTTCTCTTTTTCGAATCCATGTTTTGGATGACACTACCAATCAAGACCTGCGCTGTTTGCAACTATCTTTTAACTGTGAATCGTTAGGATACGCATCGCTAGACCGGGTTCCGTGATCGTTAGGCGAAACACATCACATCTCTTCCCACGTCTTGCCAATGCGAATGAGTGAGGGCAAAACGACCAGATCAGACGCCTCACGGCCTATTCATATCGGGACGGTAATGGAAACTGCTTTCATCCAACCGGTACGGAAAGTTGCACGGGGACGACTAGGCGTAAAAGTGATTACTAAAACGTTGGGAAGAGAAAATCTGCTTCTCCGTGGTGTGGTGATTTGGTTAGTTCCTTGTGCCTGAGCAATCCGAACTGCACGGTCAGGAACTGTTTGCTTTATTCACTTCAACCTTACCTGTTTCTGGAATCTTTATTCCAGTCATAGAGAGCCTTTTCCTATTCCGAACACGATTTAGAAGCTCAAATCTTCAGGAAAACCTTAGACCAACTTAGGGAAGAATAAGCACCTGTTCTTCACCTGGAACCGATTGATTTATTCTTTTACATGGAAAACCTTTAAACACGTTCGTCTGATGATCGATACGTATTTATTTAGGTTGTAACCAAGATACTTTGAATTTCTCATACTGTCGTCAACATGCCAGTGGGGAAAAACGATTCAACTGTCTTAACCGATGATTTATTGGACCTCAACTGGGATTGTACGAACTAATAGGGATAGTTTAGAATTTCTCTCCACTATCGATCAACTCACATTCAGCTTTTGCTTATCGGTTAGAATTATTGTCCTATACGGGTGTTGATCAAACTCGTGCAACATCATTCTGGTTTTGGAAATACATTTCAGTCTCTAATATCATACTTGTGTATTGATGGCTGTGGGTAAAGTGTATTTATTCCTGATTTCATCTCCCATTTCTATGTTCTTAGTTCTCTTCTATCACCGTTTGAATTTGCGTGACCTTGAGTGTTACGATAAATTTTGTTGTAGTTCGAAAGTTACAGCTGAGATTCCGAAAATATTTTAGACAAAGTAGCATGAGAATTCATTCTTTTTAATAGTTGATTCCTGTTCCACGAGAGTGTTTATTAAGTTGAGCACGCGTATTCTAAATTGCTTATCTCTCTTCATTCAGTACACAGCAAATAAGCACGTGATATATATATATATATCGATTGTAATCACTTGATACCTAGATAAAACCATAACGGATTGAATCTGTTGATTTTAAATAAACTTTCAGACGTTTAGGGCGAAAGCTATTCAAAGTAGTGATGCAAATGACAAATAGTTTGACTTGTCCCGCACAATGCACAAAGTATTCGCATTTTTTTCGAGAACTCCAAATACAAATCATAATTTTCGGCTAGACCTTCTTAATGGTCACCATACTCTCAAACCTATTTTCAGGCTTTCAGATTGGTTGCTATGGTTTCCAGGTCTGTGTAAAAATGGCTGATTTGAGGTTGAATTTTGTTTCTGAGCGGCCCACAGCCGAAACGGAACAGTTGACTATCCCGGTTTGGTCCTCTTTTATTTGATGTCAAGACTGATAGTCCAACATCAACTGAAATTAAAATAAGATAAAAGTCGCAAATGCCTGATATTTCTCTTTCCATGTAATTTTCAGAAAAGACTTCGTGAAATTTACGAACTATCTGCAAGAGGTTCAAGTCCCGCTGACTATATTTTCTGCGGGATTGGGTGATGTGATCCAGCAAATGTTGCACAATGCCAGCATCAAACTGGACTCAATCAACGTGGTGGCGAATTTCATCGAGTTTGACAAGAATGTAAGCATTTAGGAATTAACTCGTTCCCAATTTCCCGATCAGCTCTGCCTGTTAGTCTTATAATCATCACCTTGGATATCTAAGCAATCATCCGACATAGAATAGGTTTCTCCCGTCCTCCAGGTTGAAGTCCAAAAAACCCTGCAACTGGCTGGTTGGAGACACTGAAGGATATGACAGCGAACGAATAGCAGTGGCGTTATTGTTGTCATTTATTGTCAGACTAGAATGCTTGAAAATGTATGTGTGCATAATTAGATTGTACACTCTGTGTTGGCCATAGTAGTTCACTTTCTGTACCTCTCTCTAATTGACCCAATTGCTCTCCGTCTTGTAACTTATCACTTAATTTGTGTATATTGTGGGCGTGACAGTGATCAGCAAAGTTTGCTTCACTGTATTTCACCGTACCATAGTGATAAAGAACGTAATGTTCTATCACTGTTCAGTGGTTTAGTTTGGAGTTTTATAAATTGACGCGAAATCGGCGTCAACGGGACATCATTAACATGATAAAGACTTATATCATGGTTCACATTTCTACATTTTGGCTTGTTGCACTACGTACTTGATTACGTACTTGAAGGGTGTAAACCAAAGCCTATTTTCGTATGGTATACCACAAAGGACATTTTAGTATACCACGAAAGGATTTTGTATTCCGAGTTTGGTATTCTGTTTCAACTCGGTTCTCAGTCATTCTTATTGGCACCATTCAGTCTCGGTCCTCGTGTTAGGAATCTGGTTCCTAAAACATTGCAAAACCCATTGCAGGACCTTATTTGGGGTGGGTGACAACCAACTATGTGGATTACAACTACCTACCTAGCCAAGTGAAAAAGCCTCCCCACCAATTTGAGGAAACTTCAGTCATCTTATTCGTGATGCTCAACTATTCAAACCCGGGCTGTAACCCGCACCGTTATACTGCAGCATGCCGGACGAGGAAGACGCTTTTTACTGTCTTCTATCGTGCTCGTGATGCACTGGTTCACCGTATGCACCGTGACACGTGTCCTTGTCGATATCGCACGCCTTTTTGTCATGCCCATTTCTTCTTACAGGTTTTCACGGGGTCGGTGTGAACCATATCAGCTGTGACCTTATTTTTATCTTTTGAGAGCATTTTTTGAGCCTAGTTGATGAGTTTCAGTAGGAAAAGCTAATTATTGATTTTGTTTTCACTCAGCCTGGGGCAGACGTTTTAGATTCAAAATACTAACAAACTTCCACATTCGACCGTTATTTTTAAAACTGTAGTATCTTTAAAAGACTGTGTATCCCTTTCGTTCTCTGTTGGTATCAAAGCTATTCTGCGTGATGTCAAAAAAAAATTGAAAAAAAATTAGTTCGACGCCAATAGCATGCACATGCTGCCTGTCTGTGCCTTTGTCATTCACGTGATCACAAGTGCCCTATCGTCTGTTTTTAGCTTCGGAACGTCATCGTTGTTTAGCAGTCAGTGTGTTTCTCATAATTCCTTTTGGATGGTGATCCTGGCTGCCCGAAGCAAGCATGTTTGAAATCAATTTTGAGTTGCAAGGATTCGTAGTGCTAAATGCAGCCGAATCAAGTCGAAACAGTGCTTCAACGCTCTTCAGTTGCTTCTACCTCGGTACAAAATAGAACGGAATCGAATCGGATCCTCTCCCTTGTTCACATGTTCAAAAATATCGTTTTTGATCCAGTTTTGTTTTTCCTAAAAATGTTTAGTTATTCTGTATTTCTTATTATCTTCACAATTTTACATCCTGGGTGAGGGGGATAGCGGTTTGTCATCCTCCTTAACTTACCCTGATTTTTTTCTCATCTCTGCACATAATCTGCTGTCAAAAATGTGACTAATCTTTGCTTTAACTCTCCCTCCCGCTCGATTCTGTCAACCATTGCAGGGTACAGCAGTGAAATTCAGACAACCTACCATCCATTCCCAGAACAAAACCCTATCCACTGTGCTTGAGTTAGGTGCGTTCCAGTCAATGCGGAGCACCAGTCTGACTCGGCCGAACGTGATCTTGTTGGGTGATTCCGCGCACGATATTGACATGATCAAAGGACATCAGTTCAATTCAGTTTTGAAGATTGGTTATTTGAATCAGCCGGTAAGTGCTATCCTCATGGTTTGTACATATATATATATATATATATATATATATATATAATGCAATGTTATTGATCCTAACATACAGCATTATTTGAATAGTATGTGCGCATAATACCATAGTTTTTTTCCCCGGTTTTGCAGACCCCATCACTAGTGGAAAACTACAAGCAATTGTACGACATCGTTCTTCTCGAGCAGGATTCATTCCATTTGCCTTTAAAACTCATTAAGTGGATTTGTTCTTTCACTAGACCTGTTCCATAGATTTTTATTCCCCCGAATATTTTTGTCACTCCCCTTCTCCTTCTTTTCATCTTCCTCTCGATACCAATCACGCTCCTCAAACTCTTCTCACATCCTAATCATCAGTTCCGTCCATTGTCATTTGGATCACTTGCTCGGGGCGCAGCTTTACATTCAAACTTTCCAATCGATCCTATCGATCCAATCGGTCTTTCGAGATTTTATTGTGTAATCTCTTTATTCATATATATGTATATTTATTTACGCCCATATCTATGTACATACTTATTTCTTCTATAAATGGTCTCAACGTGTAAGCGGTGTTTTCATTACTCATGCTCCTTGTCTTTCTTCTCGGTCCAGTTTCACACGTATATCGATTTGTTGATCGTTCCCGATCAAATTGGTTTTCAACATCACATCACTTTTACACTCGGGGGTGGGGGGGGAGGGGGTCAGATAAGGTCATCCAACGATAGATTGCACGCGAGGGAACAAAAAAAAAATAATTGTCCAATTCTGGAAAAACTGATGTCTGTATCGTTTGCACCATACGGAATATTTATTGAACAATTCCTGAAGTAGACTACACAATGCTAACTGTGCTTATTTTCGCGCGCATAAGGACAGCGGGGGCTGATAATCGGTTTGTTCGACTGATCGGTGGTCAACTGCGTGCCTTCTTCTTGTGTGGTTCCATGTTCGCACTCCCCATTTGGATCGATGGATTCAAACTGATACTGAGAATTTGCACAGTCGAAACAACCCTACTTGCTTTTCATTCTATTTTCTTGGCTCTGAAGTTGTATTTTATTGTATTGTATTCAAGCGTTAGCGTGCTATGTACAAGCTTTCAGCCAAAAATAGACCACCGTTAGACTTCTGGTAAAAACAGGTGAAAAAATGGGATATGAAACATACAAAAATATGAGTTAATTACTAAATATATTAGAAAGTTCAGAGCGAACACTTTCCTTTTCGGTCGGTATCCGGGCCAGATAGGATACCAAAGAGTTTCTGTTTGCGGATATGAGAGACGGGATAAGTTTGTAGTTGGAACGGATGGAGGGGTGGGATTTACATGCACACAAGTCCTTTAGTAGAGGATGGGTGCACTCAGATAGGATATTGTCAGCAAACTTCAAGCGTGCATCAATATAGGCATTACGCATATTGACAATCGGAACAGATAACGGAACTTGAGAGACACGGTTGATCATTGAGAGGCCACGCCTCAGCAACTTGAAACCAGCCTTCAGCAAACCAGGGAAAATTACAGAGGAGCAATAAAGGAGTATAGGGAGGACACATTGTTGAACGAAAACGTTTATCGCCGACAAGTCAGAACAGAAGTGG
>UZAN01042034.1:9400-21852 GCA_900618425.1 Echinostoma caproni
TCGCATTCCGAACCTATTTTGTGCAGCAGTAGCAGCCACAACACAGTCTTTCGTTTTCTCCTCCTCCCTCTCTCAAACCGGTCTTATCTTTCATACGTGTTGAAATGTACTGTTCCCTTCCCGTGTTTTTTTTATTGATCTTGTTCACGTGATTTTTTCTACAACAAACTGATCTGTTTTTTTACCGTAGAGCCTGTTCACTTAGGGCTTTCTGTACACATATATTTGCACCATTTTGAATGGGATCTGTTCTTGAGCGCCATTCTCCCCGCGGGACACCGTGTCTAAAGGGATCGAAACTGCTGCTTCTATAGCGTATGCTAAAACCATCCGATCGATCTCTATATTGGAAGTCAAATAGATGCTTATGAATTTCGTTCTCAGAACACGATTTCTTGAGTCAACTGTAGTTGTGCATGGGCACATTGAAAGGCGGTGTTCACGAGATTGTTGCCGATCGTCCCAATCGTTACCTAAATCTAATACTTCTTTGTATATTATATTTTTCCCCGTCAATATTTTATTTTGGATTTTACTGTTATTTGGTGGTAGGTAGCTTTGCTATCCTCCGGTTCAATATCACATCTAACCAGGTGGGGCGTTATGTCATTCGTCACTCCGTAAAAATGTTTACTGATTGAGCAGTCCTTGATTTGCTATCAACCCCGACCAGTTTTGTCTTAGCTGTAACTTGTCTTAAGAGAGCTTCCCAGTCGTCATTGTTGACTGTTGATGAACGGAAACGAATTGAAATGGTCTATTTGTTTTATTATCACCATGTTTAGCGTAGGTGGCGTCCATGCGTGGGTTCGAATCCCACTGAATCTACTGAACTTTTCATAATCGACACTTTTAGCTCTGCAAGCCTTTTGGATTCGCTCAGTTGGGTTGCATTTTTTCCAAGTTTTGCCAAGTGCCATAAGTTTTCCATTCATCCTAGAGTCCATAGAGTGCTTTTTCGCACTATATTTTCATTAAACCACGTAAATTAAGACTTTCGCAGGTGATCAGGTTTTTGCACCTTTTCCGGTAGTGAATGCCGATGGACCTGTCAACTTAGTGACCCTCCATGTGCTCATATCCTGCATATGTGTAACGCTTACTCCCAACTCGTTGGATTCCATGACAGATAGGTAATTCTGTTCCGTAACGGTTTCTTGCATTTAGTGTCACTCTATGTGTGCTTTCTTCAGTCTGTGTTTTTTCGTCGACTTTTTCTGATACCCGTCACACCGGTTGCTTACCTCTGCCATCCACTATGTCATGCCATTTTCACAGAAAATGCATTAGATTCGAAATCCAACAATGGACCTACTCGTTGTATTTTTCCCCTAGGTTTATGGTTATCACAGAGCGACGGAGGTTCTCCTCATGAATCGGCTTGACCATATCTGTTCCCAATCTGAGTCTACTACTGCTATATACATCCGCATTGAGTGATTCAGTTTATGTATACGTGGCTCAGCACTTTTGTTGTGCATAACATTTCTCGGGATGATGATACAAGCACTAGCAGTCTTCAGTCAGTTCACAATCACAACAGCCATGAAGAGGAGTAAATTTAGAATAATTTATTCGATTATTCACAGGCGCAAGGTGTTAGCGCAGTGGTTTATTCGCTGTCACCGGCGTGCTTTGGACCTTGTGGCCCGAGGTTCAAGCCCCGCCACCGCCACCCAACTTTGGTGGTAGACAGCTTTGCTGTCATGCGGTTCAATACCACGCCTGACCCAGCGGGACCTTATGTGGTTGGCCACTACAAGCCCCTGGGCTTAGAATGTCGGTCACCATCACTGAACAGCAGGTCTTCGTGACTATGAAGTCCACACCGACTACTGTTCATCGTACATTGGTATGTAATGAAAAAAGCACCAGGCACAATTGATAATGATGGGTCTTCTTTATTCGTTGGGCGATCGTTAAGTTCCTACTAGTTGGACGCGTTTATAAGTGATGAAAAGATTTGTGGTGATTGACAAAGAGCACCGGGACGGCTGGTTCGTCCTGTTCGGGATTGGCCAGTAGTGCATCCTACTTTTATCCCTGTCAGGATTCGAATCGCGAACTTTCAGGTCGGGACTTTAAACCCTTACCCCTTCCATCGCTTATAAACGCATTTAACTAGCCGGGATTTAACGATCTCCCAAGGAGTGGAATCATCACTCAAGGCAATCGAATGGGTTATTCCAAATTTACTACTCCCATTGGCTTAAACCATACGCATAAGGTGATGACTCTGTGACCGTGTAGCTCAGGAGTAAAGGTTAGAAGTTCCGACTCCAATGTTCGAGTCCTGTCCCGAACAACAGCTCTATCGTTGAATCACTAAGTTTAACTGGAAGAACTATGTGATGTGCGCTAGGTCGTTCATAATTGGTGACCTGAATTGACCTATAGGACTGACCCTACTTCTGTTGACATGGATCCAACCACCAGCCCATCTTTGAGCTACGCTATGAACTAATTAATGGGGGTAAAAAAGGCTTGTTTTTGGATATGTATAACAAATGTGGAACACGCGGTTTTTAGCGCTCGATTTCCAAATCCAGCGTTACCGATACGGTTCTTTAATCAGGGTATCATAAACGGATAGTTTCCCTCTTCTGAAAGTGTGAACACGCTATCTCTGTTCCGTAGTCAAACCAGCATAATCGTTCTTTCATGCAATCGAACCCCGACGGTTAGCGGTCTATTGCATTAATGCCTCAAACGAATCAAGATAGAAGTATCAACTCTGGCGATAGGTCATCAAAGGTTCCACCGCGGTTAGAAATGCGACCTGACTAACAATATCGATTTATTCCTGTGGGCAATGTTAATTCCTGTAGAGCGTTTGGCTATTCAATATGTCGGAAGGCTGGACGTTGTTCGCATGTTAGTTAGTTCGATCGGAGTATATAATTGCATATTTTCTCAGGTCGAATAGTTTGCTACCGAGGCCAGGTTCAATCTTATTCTTAAACAAGAGTAGTACCTCATTAGTCCCCGAATTGCACGAATGAAGAGGGCAACAGCAGAACCTAAACTCTCCGATCCCCTCGATTAATTTATGAATTGAAATACCCGAATGTTTGTTGGAGAGGAGAAAACCGCTCCAATACGACCATTCGCTGAGAATGTAGAAGTCCAAGTGAGTAATGAAGGACTTATTTCAATTACAAAGGTGAGTTCGTCGTGTATATAGGAAATGAAGCGTGAACTGCAAAGCTAGGAAGCAGCGGACAGCTGTTTCGACCTGGTTCGATCTCATCCTTGCAGTGCGAATCCATCGACCCAACTGGGGATCAAACTCGGGACTTCATAGGCAGGACGCGAGCATGCTACCCACTCGGCCATCTTTGAAGATGAATAAGTCATGTCAATACTAAACCTCCTAATTTAATATTAAATCGAAGCAGATTGTCCGACTGAGCAGTCTTGCGCCATTTCATATAATTTATTTTCAAACTCAAACAATTGTAAATCGTGTGTTGGTATCCAGTCGACCGTAGTGCGATTTACAACCCTTATTGGATATCTGTCACTCCTCACATCATTCGCTTCGATAATCCCTAACTTACACTAACCAGCCTGTCGCGTGACGTTTCCCGGGCGTTAGCTCGAGTCCGTAACCTTTATGACATCTGTTTTCTTTTCTTCAAACGCGTTGATTAATTAACTCGGTCCACTTATTGTGTCAGTGATGAATGTCACTGCGTCAGCCTCGTTTTCTTCTACCAGTCGAACAGAATATGTATGAAATGTGGCACTCAATTCTGTGCATTTGCTCTTTCACTCACACTGTACTGATCCCGTGTTGTGCTCACTTCTCTCTTCCCTGCTTCCCGGGACAGAACTAATTGTTTCGATTTGCCACACGCGAACAATCGTGCGTCCATCACTTTGTATCCATGTCACGGTGGATTGGGCAACCAGTACTGGCAAGCGTTACCCGTTCGTGAGGGTCAGACCAATGTGCTGCAAATTCGTCACGTGCCAAGCAATTATTGCATGGAAGCAGATTTGGAAGCACAGACAGTGATTGTCAACCCGTGCAACACTGATTCTCGATTGCAACAATGGGTTTGGCAGAAACTACAATTTAAGGAGGCCAAAGAGTCACGAAAGTTGGCCGGGCTTTGATTCTCAGCGAAGTGGTTGTCCAAATTATTACTCATATTTTTCTTCCGACGGCAGCTCAGCATGTTTGCTGCTGAAGGGGGCGAGGGAGGGAAAAGCACTCTGGTTTCTATTTCCTCAGATATCAATTTCCAAGCAACAATGCTGTGTTTTTACAATGATAACTTCCTCATCTGCTTTGTTCTTCCCTCCTCAAGGATGATATCTTTGTTTTTGTACAGAACTATGCATCTAATGTTTTCATCCCGACTAACCGAAACCGAAATAGACTATTGTAATCATTGTTGTATAGTTTTATTTTAATTACACATCTTTAATTTATTTGATTGTTTTTTTCCTGTACTCATACATCCCATCATCTCATTCAATAAAACGGGTTGTGGGTACTTTTGCTAATTCCAGCAGTTTATATATATATATATATATTCACACACGCCTGAATCCAGACTGTGTGCCGAACAAATCGTGGAACAATAATCTTCATCAAAAAAGAAAAAAACGTTCCATGATTTGCATGTAGGCGGAATACTGCCAGGTTGACCAGGTCAAGGCAGGTGAATTTGCTTGAGGATTCCACATCCGAACCCTTTGACTAGCCAAAGTCTCACTCGCAAGGTAGCGGGGCGGTGTGCGAAAACCGCAATCCATTGGGGGCCGGTGTCCAGTTCATCGGATCATTGGTCCTTTGGACGGGGTCAGACGTCCACGGTGCTCAATACACCTCGATGCCCAATCGAGCCGGTGATCACTGTCACAACCAGTAAGTTGTCTGTGTGGTTCGTACGCCTCATCGTTGGTTTCAAATGAGGATTTTTGATCAACTCCGCAGTGGTCCACCAACCCGGTTATAGCCCCGGATGTCGGCTTTTCGTCCTTTCCCTTTGGGTGGGTAAAACACCGCCAGGAGAAGGCAGTGAGTAGGGCTTCTTCAGCAGAGGCCATTCGAGACACTTGGTCGTATGGAACATTTCGCGGTGCACGGGAAGGGTGACCAGCCGCATTCCTAGACATTCACCCCCGACCATACTGAGGCTTTTGGAGGTAATTCCAGCAATGAGGAAAAATAAATTGATTCGTGTATGTGAACCACGAAATAGGTGTGATCATGTGTCGGAAAGAGAGTAAAACAATGAAAAGTGGTGTGCTAGATTGTTCAACTCTATTTAGTTGTGGTATGACTATCCGGAAGCCTGGCACCTCTGTGTGTAGCATCATGCTTTGATTACCGAAGCGCTGGATGACCGCGAGCAATGAAGTTCACCTCACTGTACTCCGCTGTTCGATGTGGATAAGGATGCATTTGACGTTCTGAATGCACGTGCGGAACATTTCACTTTTCCCTGATGCAGTTGACGGTTTTGTATTAGGTCAGTGATGAAAGATTTTCTTCAATTTTGTCATGTATGTAGCAAATGGAGCGTGAACTGGAAATTTCGGAAGCACTGGACAGCTGTTTTGACCTGGTCGGGTCTCATCAACGGTGCGAATTCACTAACCCAACTGGGTGGGGATCGNTCGAACGAAGGACCTCAGGCAGAACGCAAGCATGCTACCTACTCGGTCATCGGGCAGCTGATCACACCGTTTTTCGTTGATGGGTTGTGATATATCGTGTAAATGGAAAATGAAAAGTGCGCTGATCAGCTTCCCGTTGACCGAATGAGTAGCATGCTTGTATTCCGCTTATGGGGTCCCGGGTTCGATCCCCAGTTGGGTCGATGAATTCGCACTGATGATGAGATCCCACCAGGTCGAAACAGCTGTTCAGTGCATCCGAGTTTTTCAGTTCACGCTTCATTTGCTGTATACACGACAAATTCCCCCCTTTTATATTTCATATTAATTGAATGGAATTATCAACACTATCATAAACATCACGTATGTTTGATTGTAAGGTACTCCGTTCATCGCCAACACGAACAGTATTGTCAAGATTCAGCAACAATCCAGAACGTTCTGGATCTATTTTTTTCGTTTACACACACATCACGGTCTGTTTACCGTGCTACCAGTTACTACGATTATCCCATGAATCTCTGTGCACAATACACGTTGACGTGGAAAACAGGTTCATTGATGCACATTGACCCAAAGGGCAATCGGAGGTTCTATAAAACGGATAATCTTTTTGCAAATAAATCATCGGCCCCCGAGGTCAACTTAGCCGTTTGACCTCTCATATCACTCCAGGGCTTACAGTTCTGTTCCATTTATTCTTCTTCTTCAGAAGTTGAATACACTTTCGGCGTTGCGCGTTGGTGGCATATAAATGAGTGTACAGTATTTAGGGGATTAACCTGCAATACGCTTTAACAGATTTGTTACCGAGTTGTGCCTTGTACCGGTTCTGATGCTGTCTCCGAATACACCATCAATCAGAAAAATTTTCCTGGGATGTAAGCTTTTTATCGTGCAAAGATGGCTATAGAAAAATGTGAACGCTATGAACACTATGGTCAAACTGATGGTCGAGCAATTCAGATTGAACCAATTGGTGCTGATCCTGTGGTCAAATAATTGAAGAAAATACAAATGAATGGAAAGACCGGGAGTGATGTTGGTGCAATGCTTCCGAAAGCCTCGGGGGTCGTTGTCCTGTTGTGCCTTCTGAAATACTCTTATCCTACCAAGCCTCTCTATAATAGTCTCTGCTGGGGAAGCCCTACTCACTGCCTCCCACACCAAAGTGAGAGGACAAAAAACCAACATCCCGAGGCTGTAGTTGGGTTAGTGTACAACTCACTGGCAGGCAGTTCACCTGGGGGAGTGGCTTAACTACTCATCCAAAACCAACTAAGAGGAGGCCTACAAACCACACCCATGCCTTCTTGATTGTGGTACTATAGCCATTGGCATCGGGGTGTGCTGTGTGTTCACCTTGGACTTCTGACCCCGTCCAAAGGGTTTATAGTCCAGGAACCCTCCAAACTATTACGGCTTTCACACACCAGTCCACACTATCCTACTGATCGGACTATGGTTATCTGAAGACTCCCAAGAAAATTCACCTGATTTGGCCCTGGAGCAAACTGGCTGAGTTCCTTCTACGAGCAGGCTCTGAGCTGATATCTTGGCTATGAAGATTATTGAATGGTGGTTCATTTATCACAGTCTGGACTCAGACACATGCGAAATATAAAAACAAGATAATTAGTGATGGGATGAATCACATTCATTGAGTTTACCTATCGATGAAATCCGCAGGGATGATTACTGGATTGCGAACGGGACTGGAAATGCCTCTTTTGTCCAGTTATCTCCGTATTAGTTACTAAAGTGTAACTCTTTTAAGGGTGTAATATATCGAGAAAAAGTTGTATTTGGTGATTGACTTTGCAGTTCTTGTTCCTCAATACCAAATGGTGTATAATATCATTTCAGTATCCTCTTTAATCGGTTTGCGATCGTTCAGTCCATCGAATTTGTCTGTAGTGGTCACTCACTCATTAAAACGGACCATTTTGCAAGCTTTACCAAAACTCATGAACCAATCATTTTTTTCAGCTTTTCCCTGTTCGCTTGGACGTTTGTGCGCATGGTAAATGGTTGTAAGAACTGAACTGAACTGGTAAGGAAAGTAACCGATCATGGCCTGTGATCCCCGTTGTTTAGAGGTCTTTTCGGAACTGAGTTGCAGTGAATTGAATCAGCCAAATTGTTTTAAGACTATGAGTATGTATTTGCTCGTTCGTTATTTCCCAAATACGGCTGAGTATGTTGCCATAAATGTTTTGCTTTGCTGTAAATAAAATCAAATTGCTCTTTGTCATATCCTGATCAACTGGGTAGGTAAGTACACAGTGAATTAGGTGGAGTATGTGTATTGTGATGGGTACACATCTAGCCGTTTCGTAGGCTGGTAAGTAAGCAGAAATCGGGAAACACGTGAGCAGTCTGCCCGATACACGGCTCAACCGGCACACGACATCCGAGTGGGGTCAAGCAGCAGCATTCAAGCAGTTAATCAATCAATTAACCCCGGTCACAGGCATGCATGACAAACGTATTTCTCAACTGTAGGCCACAACACCCCGGATGGTGTTTAAGCTATTCCAATAAAGAACCAGGTTGTGCAAATTCAGCAAATATCCTACTTCGGAATACGTGTCAAACTTTAAAGCTTTTCATTCCCAAAACAAATCGTTTCTTGTTTAGCTAATCTTCAATTGAACCTACAGGACAATTCCTGCTAAGTCCGTTCGTTTGACTTCCTCTTCCTTGGATGTCGTCCATTGAAAATTGGGTATCATGACTGATTCCAGCCAAGACGCTTAAAACTATATTTATATTGATAAAAATTCAAACATCCTACAGAGTAAGGGGTGTATGAAATAGAAGCTGCTAGTTGAATATTGAAAATAGTTGATGAAAATGATATATTTTATGTCGACATTGTGAAAAGTTCACTAGCCCCGGTGGGATTCACACCCACGCACGGGCGCCACTTACGCTTTTGAACAGCGCACCCTCAACCAGCGGAGCTACGAGGCCACACCGATAGCACTGATCTTTTCATATTCGAATTACCCATCCAACTTACATATATGACATATATGGCATATGACATCCACCAGTTGGCATGTAAGCTGACTGCCCTGACAGTTTTTCCTTAGAATTCACCGAATGAACTTCTAAGGCAAAGTTAATTGTTCAAATAGTTGTTTGGCAGATTTGACGTTTGTATGTGGACATTGTGAAAAGTTCAGTATCCTCAGTGGGATTCGAACCCACACATGGACGCCGCCGCTTATGTGTGGGTTCGAATCCCACTGAGGCTACTGAACTTCTCACAATGTCGACAAAAACTTTAAATCTGCCAAACAATAATTCGAAAGTAACATTAGCGGTTCGGGAGCGCGCGGCTGGGCGGGGGTGGGTGGGTTGCATGATACAGTGCATCACGTGAGCAAGAACCAATTCATTCTGTCAATTCTGCTCCCTGTGAAACCTAATATTTGTTGGGCTACTTGCAAATAGACGGACGTTTCATCTTTGTCAAGTTACGGACACACGGCCTATTTTTGACCGTTTAGTAACCAAATAGGTTGACACGAGTTGAATTCTGTTGATGCGCCAACGTTTACATGAGTACGATTGCTAGTAAAAACGGATACTGGTTGGTTTGTGCTTCCGAATGACTCGAGCGCGTAAGGTTGTTTTATCGATCGACTTGAATGGCTTTCTCTGTACAGCTCATTGAGTGAATGAATCTCGTGAACCGGCACATTACACCTCCGTTGTTTAGGTCAAACCAGCTGGATATGTCAGTTCCGTGACAGATGATTTTCAGGTCAAACCGATCTGTGTCAGATCGTGTGTCTGTGTGTTCTGTGTGTGTGTGCACGAAGGTGATGAAAAACTGGAGTCGTGCTGTTACACTTACACCTACAGTATTCATATATGTTATGTCTTTGTTTTATTTCTAAACGGTGTGACGGGCAGTGGTCCCTTTTTCGACCTTACGAAGCAAGCGTTATACAAACACTCAATCGGGTATCACCGGCTGTGATGTTTCCAACTGGTCGCGAGTGTGAATACGAGAGAGAGAGAGTGAATGATGGTTTTTCACCTCTGTGGGAATGAGGTTAGAGTAGCCATGGAAGAAGATACGATTTGCGGATCACATATAACGGTCGCAACTAAAGCACAAATCGCACTATGACTGGAATCACTCGTCACCGAGAAGCAGCGGTCCATTTATGGAAAGAAGTCAGGGAGGTTAAGTAATTTGTAACTAGAAATATCATTGGTCAAACGGATACCAACCAATCACCGTTCTCGTTCTTCGAGTCCCACTACTTTGCTTGAACTGTATGACTTTTGATTGATCGATAGATACTATTCGTCCATAACCCAATGTCCAGAATCTGGGACGTGTGTGCGTCTTGTCCGAGTGATCTTAAAGGGTTAATTCACCACAGGTTAACAGGTTGGATGTCAATTATCATTCACTTGATGTACTGGCACTGGAAAGTATTTGAAAGTGACCTAGTCGGTTACGTCATCAAGTTACCTGAATGAACTAGGAGACCAACTTTATGGATATGTTAACAACGTCGCTCGTTGTGATCGCAGCTTGTTGTAACTACGACCCAAAAGTTCACCGTATGCAAACAGACAGGATGAGTGTTCAGTTTCATCGTGATTAACTGTGACAGGAATACGTGGAACAAGGAAATTATGTCCTCCACCGTTGTCCGATGGATGTCTCGGAATTATTAGCTAGCCGAAAATTGTAAACAGCAACAAATTTTGGGAACAAGACGGCAGATTTTATGAGCTGCTTCACTGTGTTTGAGCGGAGACTTTATTTAAAATTGAAAATGCTCAAGGTGCACTCACTTCCAACGTTTCACACTCATCTCAACAACTGCATGTGTGAACAATATGATCTCGGTAGTCTACACGATTTTTGCTTAAAAGGGATTAAATTTCATGGATGACCGTCGTCGTGTATAATGCAGACGAAGCGTGGACTGAAAAGCTAGGAAGCACTGAACAGCTGTCTCATCCGTGCACTACGAATTCATGGACCCAACTAGGGATCGAACCCGGGACCACATAGGCAGAACGCAAGCCTAATACCCACTCGGCCACCGGGCAGCTGATCAGACCGTTTTATATTTTAATCAGTTGAATAACTTTCTAACCAAATATACGATTGTCAAAACGAATAAAATTAGGTTTTGGCGATGTTTAAACAGTCTGACGAAACACGGTTCAAACGGAGCACAAATTGGTGATCGGACTCGTTCTCCGTACCTCGTAGGCATGCCAATGAATCATGAGAGTTATCCATTTATCAGTCAATCCATCAATCATTCTATCTACCTATCCATATGTTTATCAGTACCAAATCATAAAAAGAAAACAAGTTATTACAAGGGGAAAATTAGCACCCGTAATGTTCAATTTCTCTTCCAAAACAAACTCCGAAATGTTTATACTTCAGTACTGATATAATGATGATATTATTGGCGCAGTTCAGCTACGGTGAGTTGCATCCGTTAGAAAGCTTTATGTTTACTGAGTAAATCATCATCCCTACTCAACTGGGGCTCATAATTCTCTGATCACGATCAATGGTTCTGTTCATCTCTCTGCATGATTGCAAAACTGACATTTGTGGCGGTGGGATCGGGCAAAGAGCGCTACAAAATCACTTGTTTCCACAGTCGGATTATTGACATTTCCATCTGAATGAAGTGACCAATTAATGCTGGTGAAGAACCATTCTGACCAGATTGATTGCCTTACACGTTTCAAGTGTGATCAACTATAGTACCGATCGATAAAGGTGTGAGATCTTGCAAATTTTCATTCAGTACATGTTTCTAAACGTCACGTGAGTTATAATGGTGGTTATAGACAAACTAGTATAATGTTTTCATCATTTCTATCAACTGACTATTTTTATTGTGCATATATTAAATATAGCAGAAATCTACTCTCCATTTAGTTCTCATATGGATGGAAGGAATCACTACCGTGCTACGATGTTTTTTCGATTGATTATATGATTAGAAAATATGGTAAACCGTACTTATCGATAGAAGAGCATTGTTGGTAAATCAGGCTGCTGATCTTCGTGGATCGTGAGCAGAATTTGTTTGCCAACTGCTCGTGAACTCAGATTGTAGTTGCGTAATATAGTGCCAATTCAGCTACAACTCTCACGCGTACCAGTGCGCATTTTATGCTTTTTGCACTGGTTTCGTTTTGAATAAAGATGTCGAAACTGAAAACGATATTGATTGATAGACAGTAAATAAATCTGCCTAGTGAGAAGAAAACAGTCGGCCGGGAAAAGGACCAATACATTATAGTGTTATTACAATGGGATAAAATGAAGTACTGCAAGGATTTAAGTCTACATAGCTGAATAATACGAATGGTTTCCTGAGTGTAAATGATCACGGCTTCAAGTCTGTTCAATTGAACACCCTGAATGAGGAGCTCCGAATCGAGACGAGACAGTGCATCCAGCTGATCGAATTTATCACATTCTGAAACTAAGTTATGCAGTTATGCAGATGTTTATCCTATTCTGGTGAATATCCGTAGTTGTCAAATCTGCACACCGACAAACCTCATCTGAAGACAAACTTAAAACGTCTCATTGATTGGCATACCTGAAACCTTTGAATCGCTGCCCAAAAATACAATTTTTGTTTACTTTTAATTCTTTCTGAAGTATGGAACGGAGGGATCTTAGGTCGATCTCAACTAAAAATCATTCATACCATGCGGTAACAAGTATAACAACGCATGATTGCACTAGATTGATGATTCGACTGCCGCATGTCGTTCAGGTGCGTGACAATCCACGGGAG